>JADBJO010012277.1:33244-59099 GCA_016801955.1 Conus betulinus
TTGCGACAGCCAATGTGTGACTCTGGGGATTTTTCTGCAAGGCCTTTACCTTATCAGTTTGAACGCTAAGTTCTTTTTTACCCACACTCAGTCAGTTCCAGCTGGACCACGGAAACGAGCTATTCAGTTCCAGCTGGACGCCCGAACACAGCATTCCGAAGGCGTACGGACTTTTACCGAAGTCTCGAGGAGGTGTACCGACTGACTTCTGATCTTGACGCGTGGACGGCGAGCGGAGATTCTCCTTCCTCAAGCCTTAACGCGTTCATTCAATTTAAACAAGTGTGATCTGTCCATAGATAAGAACAGAATAAACGTGCGACTATTGTACTCATCTAATCTTAAGCTGTACCACTCACCCGCCTTCAAAGTATACGCGCACAATGCAGACGAAGTTTTTGATCCACTGGAACGGGCTCGGCAATTGTCGGAATAGCTCGTTTCCGTGGTCCAGTTGGAACTGACGTGGTAAAAAGAACTTAGCGGCCCGGCATGTTTGCACGAACCGAATACACTTCTTTCGAGTATCTGGATCAAATAGAAATGTGTGCAAAGAATATCCGTCTCCTGCTGAGCTGCTGCACTCGCCTACAGCACAACATCTGCCACCCCCTCGTGACTTTTTAGGCTGTGGGGGGATGGCAATTCATGATGATGTCAATTGCCGTTTGCGATGACATGTAGGTCGCGGCTGACTTGAACAGGTGTGCAAAAGTCGTTTTTTATCTATTAAATTCTTCCGGCGATTTTTTTTTTTAATGACTACCATACTGTAGTTATATGACATGTAGACCTGTTTTTAACACAATTATCGAAAATCTCTGAAGTAGACCCTTTAAGCAGTGCAGGAATTCTGTCGTTACTCTTGTTTTAATTCCCACCTGCCGTCATCCCAGTTTGAAACCTTCTCTCGCTATTGTCAAACTAGTTGAAGGCCTTTGATGTAATCATGCTAACACACAAATCAACAATCAAAACAACGGACACGAGTGACAATACTGCCTGTTTTGTGGAGGGCAATGTACAACAATGATTAACAGGGGACCACAAACCCAAGACATGGTAACTGAAAGTCTCTCTCACCACCTTTGACAGGCAAACGACGACCAGGGCGGCAGCCAGGCAGTGAGGGAAGACTCGCATTGTGGCGTGGAACAGAGATGTGGACAGAAAGAGACCTGATGTCTGGCAGCCCGTCAAGACGTACATGTACATTTTATAGGGAATATTGAGGTCAGCACGTTTTTTTTTGTTTGTTGTTGTTTGTTTTTTTTTTTTTTTTTTTTTTAGTTTTTTTCGTTCATTTTGTGTGTGTGTGTGTGTGTGTGTGTGTGTGTGTGTGTGTGTGGTGTTGTGTGTGTGCATGTGTGTGCATGTGTGCATGTGTGTGTGTGCGTGTGTGTATGTGTGTGCATGTGTGCATGTGTGTGTGCGTGTGTGTATGTGTGTGCATGTGTGCATGTGTGTGTGTGTGTGCACGCATGCGCAGGCATGCGCAGGCATGTGTTGTGTGTGTGTGTGTGTGTGTGTGCGTGCGTGGGTGGGTGTTTGTTTCTTTGCGTAGTGACAGCTGTCAAACTCCCACTAATAGCAATTGATCCAGCGAGTCTTCGTCTGCAACTCGTTGTCTTTTTTTCCCTCAGGTGGTCTCAGTGCTAGTGTGTCGCCAAGGGGAAAGTTTGGGCAATGGGGAGAGACATGGGCATCAGACAGTGAGAAGGCGGGACTTCAAAGGGGAGAGGGTGAGTGACAGCAGGTAAGTGTGAGTGTGTGTGTGTGTGTGTGTGTGTGGTGTGTGTGAGAGAGAGAGAGAGGAGAGAGAGAGAGAGAGAGAGAGAGAGAGAGAGAGAGAGATTTGAAGGGGAAAACGGAGTGAACACTTGTACCTTGTAAAACCTTGCCTTTAGAAGCAGAAAATACCAAAATGCGAAACAAGTTTGAAATTCAGCATGGAAACAAATGCATCAAGAAAGCAAATTTCAGGAGAAAAAAAACTGGAGAAACTGGGAGATAACATCAACATATACATCACAGACAGACAGACAGACAGACAGACACAAGGGGAGGGGGGGGGGGGGGGGGGGGGGGGGTAGGGGGGTAGGGGGGGGGGGAGGGAGGGGGAGGTTGGAAAAAGAAAAAAAAGGGGAGGGGGTGTAAAACTGGGGTTTGTAGCTAGTAGTTTGTACATATATATCTAGCTACAATTAATCAATCAATAAAATCAGTGGCAATAAAACAATTCATATTGAGCAAAAAAAGAAAGAGTTCAACATAGGTTTTTTTGAGGGGGGTGGGGTGGGGGGGGGGGGTGGGGGGGGGGGGGGGGGGGGGGGGGGGGGGGGGGGGGGGGGGGGGGGGGGGGGGGGGGGGGGGGGGGGGGGGGGGGGGGGGGGGGGGGGGTGGGGGGGGGGGGGGGGGGGGGCAGAAAAACAAAGAAAGAAAATGTTATAAGGAATCAGTCAACTAATCAAAACTAAGAAGAAATAATAACAACATTGAGAAAAGTAGCTATAAAAGACATCATATTACTGGTAATAGACCAGACTATAATATAAATGGCTAAGGTCCCTTTAAATCGGGAGCTAGCAGCAAGTAGCAAACCTGATGAACTGTATAATTGTTACAGTAGTGTAGAGTATAAACAATGACATTTGCCAACTTTAAAGAAACGGGCAAGATTCAAATAGCTTCTTCCACTATTGACATGCTGTAGAGATTGATGAACTCTATAATTATTACAGTAGTTTCAGACAGTAAACGGTGACTTTTGCCAAATTTAAAGAAGTAAGCAAGATTCAAATATCTTCTTCCACTATGGACATGCTGTAGAAACTGATGACTGTAAGCAGGAGAATCAGATCAAATGAATACTTTCTATATAGTAGTGAGCGAGAAAATGAAATAAAAACGATAAACTCCTAACCACTGTCAGCTGGAGAATCAAATCAAATCAACTCTCACAAAACAGCTGTCAGCAGTAAAATGAAATCATAGCTGTTGGAGGCAAATCAAATCGAAAGAACACTTCTCTAAAAGCAGAGAAATCGAATCAAATCAAATCAAATCAATCGAATCGAATCAAATCAATCGAATCAAATCAAATCAAATCAATCAAATCCAGTGGATTGTCAGCAGGAAAATCAAATCAAATCAAATCAACACTCCCCTAGTGGATGTCAGCAGGAAAATCAATCAATCAAATCACACACTCCCCTAGTGGATGTCAGCAGGAAAATCAAATCAAATCAAATCAACACTCCCCTAGTGGATGTCAGCAGGAAAATCAAATCAAATCAAATCAACACTCCAACTAGTGGATGTCATCAGGAAAATCAAATCAAATCAACACTCCACCAGTGGATGTCAGCAGGAAAATCCAATCAAATCAACACTCCCCTTGTGGATGTCAGCAGGAAAATCCAATCAAATCAACACTCCACCAGTGGATGTCAGCAGGAAAATCAAATCAAATCAACACTCTCCCTAGTGGATGTCCAGCGGGAAAAATCAAATCAAATCAACACTCCTCCGGCTGGATGTCAGCAGGAAATCAAATCAAAATCAACACTCTCCCTCTGGATGCCAGAGCGGAAAATAAAAATCAACACAATAATCTCCGGCTGGATGTCAGCGGGAACATGAAATCAAAACAATACTCCCATTATAGCTGTCAGCGGGAGCATGAAATAAAACAACACTCCCATAATTATAGCTGTCAGCGGGAACATGAAATCAAAACAACTCTCCCATAATTATAGCTGCCAGCGGGAAAATCAAAAAACACACTCCCATAATTATAGCTGTCAGCGGGAACATGAAATCAAAACAACACTCCCATAATTATAGCTGTCAGCGGGAACATGAAATCAAAACAACACTCTCCCATAATTATAGCTGTCAACGGGAACATGAAATCAAAACAAAACTCCCAATAGTTGTCAGACAGTTGTCTTCCTGCTATAAGGGGGTACTGGTTTGTGTGCATTATGACTGCCATCGCATTGTTTTGAGAGAAATACTATTTTTGAGAATACATTGTTTTTATGTATCAATAAAGCGTTTGTTTTTTCGTACCTTTCTTTTATATGTGTTCATATTTCTGGCTTTTGCTGTTTTTTTTTTTTTTCCGTGTGATCTCTTTCAGTTTCTTATATACCGTGTAAGTTTCATAGTCATACAATATCTAGGGAGTTATATCACCTTTGCAGGTAAAAGGTATTTACTTTGTGTTGGAATGTTTTTAATAAAGATGTGTTTCTTTGGTTTACCTCGAGTGTAATATATATTGTAACGATACATAGGACATATTTGTTTCTCGACTTACTTCGATCGTAACGAAGTGTTGAATGAACGCAATTCATTCCTAATTTTTGCAGTGTCGAAGCATTGAACAAAGATGCGTTTCTCTGCTTTAATAAATTTTAATCCCAACAAGCCTTTGATCAAATATGTGTTTCCTCTACTTAATTTGATTGTAACAAAGTGTTATGCAGATATAATCCTCTACATTCTTTGACCGTCGCTATGCATTGGACAAATATGTGTCTTTCCATATACTTTGACCATAGCAATGGCTTACGCAAATATGCAAATATTCGTTTCTCTACGTCCTTTGACCGTAGAAATAAATGGAAAACCGCTACTCCTCCGCGCACTTTGGCCGAAGCGATGTATTGGACACATATGTTTCTCTGTTTTACGTTGGCCGTGCAATGCATTGGACAAATGTGCGTTCCCCCATCATTTTGGTCGTATCAGTATGTTGATGACATGTTTCGCGCTACTCATTCTAGCTGTAACATTGGTTAAAACAAAATGTTGTGTGTGTGTGTGTGTGTGTGTGTGTGTGTGTGTGTGTGTGTGTGTGTGTGTGTGCACGCGCGCGTGCGTGCGTGCATGCTTGTGTGTGCATGCGTGCATGCCTGCGTGCGTGAGCGTGCGTGCGTGCTTGCATGAGCGTGTGTTGTGTGTGTGTGTGTGTGTGTGTGTGTGTGTGTGTGTGTGTGTGTTGTATGCGTGTGCGCGCGCGTATGTGCGTGAGTGCGTGCGTGCATGCGTGCGCTCGCGTGTGCGTGTGTGTGTGTGTGTGTGTGTGTGTGTGTGTGTGTGTGTGTGGTTCTGTTTAAAAACGCAGTAATGTCCTGGACCTACGTATAGTTCTCTACATTGAATGCAATGATGAATGTGACAAACGTATGTGCTGATTCTAAACGTAACACTTCTTTCCCATTGTTTCTATTCAAACATGGACAGGTGGAGCCGAAACCCTTGAGGTCCAGCGATGAGGGTGAGCACAAAGGAGTTCAGACGACGTGAGCGGTAAGTCACCCGAAGTTCTACCCCTAACTCATTGAAGAAGTTCTGAGGAGGGCTTCTTGGCGGAAGATGTGAGACAGTCTACATCTTTCAGCTTCTCTCTGCTTTAGGAGGTCTCAAGCTGTCAATGAGCAGAAAAAAAATCCGTGATTGGTAACATCTACCATTACACGTGCTTAGGCAGAAAGGCTGATGATACATATAGGTGGAACAAACAAACAAACAAACAAAGATAGACAGGCAGACCGACAGACAGATAGACAGGCAGATTGACAGATCGATCGATAGACCATTAATTGATCGAGAGATAGATAGATGGACAGATAGATAGATAGATCGATAGGTAGATAGACAGATGGATGGATGAAATATAGGGAAGAAAGATAAATAAAACGTTCATAAGTTCATAATGCGCTTTGGTAAAAGAGAACAGCAATGATCTATAATATAGGTTTTAGCGAAATCTGCAATCACTTACGTATGATTCAATCATTATCGGTATGTGTGTCACTGTTCTGTTGAGCAGTCATGAGTGATTTTCACCGAAATTGCCTCTCAGTTTAGCTGATTTTAAATAATAAAAGATGAAATGCGTGTGAAATGGTTAATATTCTTTGTTTCTCTAGATGTTTAGACATAATAGATAATATGATATAGTTTGAGGAGCCCTTTCTTTTTCAGATTCAAAACGTGGCAATGTTTTGGCATCTATAAAAATCTGCAGATAATGACCAGTCTTTAAAGTAGATGTAACCGTTGCCATTTCAATGTTTCAGTAACTCTCGGGAACACCTTTTCTCGTAGATGCATTACATCTGCAATGTGGATTACACTGATTCAGAATCATATTTCCTCCTTCAATAACAGTTACCCTATTTAGTACATTGCCCTGCTGTAGTACTTAAATGTTTCTCAACATTTTCAGCAAATGAGATCAGCGAAGAAAGGTAAATGAGTTGTTGAGTTTCTACCTAAATGACTTACGAATTGCTTACCGAACAAATGTTAGGTCTTCTCTGACTACAAGCTTACTCTGTTTCTTTTCGAGCTTTTCGTATCATTACGGCAACATTTTTTGTTGCTTTATTTGATACCAGATTTCACTATCTTTTCCTGCTAACTGCAATCACTGTCACGAGTGTTATTTTTCTTCTTAATTTCTCTCTGCCTTTTTTTCTTTGTTTCTTTGTTTCCGTTTGTCTTTCTTTCATTTTCTCTTTCTTTTTCTCTCGCCGTCTTTCGTTCTGTCTTTGCCTTCTTCCGCCCGTTGTCTTTCTTTTTTACGCATGCATAGAGTGAATGTGTCACTGCACCAAACAATAGATCATAGATAAACCCTGACGCTTTGTATCAAATGCCCAAACCCTGAAAATCCACCCGAGAATATCCATTAGTAATAGAACATGCAAACCTGCATGGTGCGTGAGAAGTATGGTTACTTATTGCAGGAGGACAAAAAAGGTAGGGGGAAAAAAAGGATGGAAGCCCCATCTTTGAAAAAAGTAAAAAAAAAAAAAAAAAAAAAACGAGTGAAACGGTTTTATTGTATGGAAAAAAAAAATAGGCGGTTGGAGGACAAAAAGAAAACTGTCAAGAGCCTGGATCAGTTTTCATCAGTAATCCATGATGGTTTGTTGGACACTGGACACAGGCGGATCTTACTTTACATAGATAGCAAACTGTACTGTACTGTACTGTACTGTACTGAAGTGTCTTTTGGAGATTATCAAAGTGAAGATGCATATATCGAACAACCGAACGAATTTCTATTTTAAGAGGGTAACGGAACAAGCGTACACACTTTTTTTTTGTTTACATTCAGCCCTCTGGACAAGAAACAGTGCATGTAGAGAGAAGCAAAACCAAACAATGTACATGAAAAAAAAAAAACAATGCGGGAAAAGGTCGTGTGTTTCTTATCACAGGGACTGGTGAACCACCAACCCAGTGAACAACCGCTTTCAAAACTGTTTTTGTTGACATGCCCTGGGGTAGTCTGTGTGTTTCTCATCACCAGCCCCCCTGATCTACTACCCCAATAAACAAGACACTACGACTTTAAAACTCATGTTCAAAATTGTGTGAAAAGAAAATTGTCAGAAACAAACTTGAACTTACAAACCACAAATCAATCAATCAATCAATCAATCAATCAATCAATCAATCAATCAATCAATCAATCAATCAATCAATCAACAATCACTCCATCTATCTGTCCGTCTGTTTTTCCTATCTATCTATGCGTATACATGTCTGTCTTTCTACCTATCTATACATCTATCTATCTGTTTATCTATCTATCTGTCTACCTGTCTATCTGTCTATTAATCTATCTATCTACCTACCTACCTATCAGTCTATCTATCCCTTTGCGGTAGGCTGGGCTATATATGCAACATTACCTTACCTTATCCCTTATCGCCCTATCTATCGATCTATCTATCTATCTATCTCTCTCTCTCTCTCTCTCTCTCTCTCTCTCTCTCATCTCTCTCTGTCTCTCTCTCTATCTATCTATCTATCTATCTGTCTATCTACCTACTCAGTAAAGCACCAAGCACGATTTCAGATTGTGCAACCAGTGCAACGCTGTGGGAACAGGGCGTGTGTTTCTTATCTTTATCGTTTAACCCCTACACTGCTGAGCCAATAAAGGACACAGTACGATTTAGGGACTCATTGTCTAAAACATTCACGGAGATAAGACAAATATTCCAACCAAACAACACACAAAAAAAAGGTTCAGCTGTCAATCAAGCGAATAAAGAATCGCTCATACAAACCACGAATGTATGTATATATTTATGTATGTATGTGTATATGTGTGTGTATGTATGTATGTAGGTATGTATGTATGTATGTATGTATGTATTTATGTATGTATGTATGTATGTAGCATGATATATATGTATGTATGTATGTATGTATGTATGTATGTTATGTATATGCATGCATGCATGCATGTATGTGTCTGTATGTATGTATGTAATATTAGTTATGTATGTATGTATGTATGTATGTATGTATGTATGTATGTATGCTATGTATGTATGTATGTATGTGTGCATGTGGTATGTTTGTATGTATGTATGTATGTATGTATGTATGTATGCATGTTTGTATGTATGTATGTATGCATCGACCATTGAAATTCGGTGGCATTCGTCATCGAGGTTTCAAACCCATTTTACACATTCATACAAACAAGCTATGACAGCACATTTCAAAAGTACATGACTCTTTGCTATGCTCTTAGTGATACCGGATTAGTACGAAAGTGGTTTGTTCGAGTAATAGGTTCACTAGGCATGGTTCATAAAAGAGTGGTTTCAGGACTTTCAATGTTATGACTGCCCGTAACCAAATGTAAACAAATCGCAAAAAATACTTGAGCATGTCTGTCATGATTGGGTCTAGGCGTGTTTGGTCAGCAAGGCGGAATCACCTCATGAACCAGCCTTGAAACTGACAGATGTTGACTTTCAAACTGTGCTTTAAATAGTATTAGATATATAAAAGCTGACTAAAGCACTGACAGACAAAGAATTAGAGCCAGCTGGTGAGAGAAAGAAGGGACATGGGGACAGAGAGAGAAAGAGGGTGAAGAGAGAGAGAGAGAGAGAGAGAGAGAGAGAGAGAGAGAGAGAGAGAGAGAGAGAGAGAGAGAGTATGACATACTCTCTCACATTGTGAAGATAACTTTTATCGATGCGCTTGCAATCTGGACTACTGTGCATTGTTGCTGATTTGACAAGTTAATGCATTAAAGTAATTGATATGTATGTTTGCATGCATGTGTGTGTATGTATGTGTGCATGTATGTACGTATGTATGTACCCATCTGTCTGCCTATGTATGTATGTATGCATGTATGTATGTATGTATGTATGTAGTATGTATGTTTGTATGTATGTACGTGTATGTATGTATCTGCCTATGTATGTATGTGTGTATGTATGTATGTATGTAGTATGTATGTATGTATGTATGTATGTATGTATGTATGTATGTATGTATGTGTGTGGGTGTGTATCTGTATGTATGCATTGTATGTATGTGTGTGTATGTATATATGTATGTGTATGTATCTGTCTCACTTGTGTTTTCCATCTATCCAGGGAGGAGTTATGTTTTTTTTTCTTTCATCTATCAGTATCAAATTTGTTAAGAGAGAGAGAGAGAGAGAGAGAGAGAGAGAGAGAGAGAGAGAGAGAGAGAGAGAGAGAGAGAGAGAGAGAGAGGGAGAGTTGAATAAATTGTATTCTTTGCTTATATAGGCGGATGATTTCATCTATTCTCTCATTCTATCTGAATTCAGCTTCACCCCCCTCTCCACCACCCCTATTCCATCCCACACTTTCCCTTACATAATGCCTTTAAAGCCTATTCAGATACTGTTACGAACAAATGTTATTTGACCATATGCTTGTCCTTAATCTGACAGAAAATGATTGGACAGTCGTTAATGTTTCAGATGGAGACTGCGTGGACACAAATGTCCATTGTCCAGGACATGGGCCGTGGCTGGTCAATGTAAAAAAGAGCCCCAGCTAAAAGTATGAGGGCTGCAAGAAGTCCTGCAATGTGTGTAATGGACACACCCCACGTACACAACTCCAGGTCTGATGTTGGAATGCTCTAGTATGGCGCACACAAGTAAGTGTGTGTGTGTGTGTGTGTGTGTGTGTGTGTGTGTGTGTGTGTGTGTGTGCTCATTCAGAGATGACTGTGTGGATTCCACTCCGACGAGCCTGTGCTGACTGGGCAAGTCATGGTCAGTGTGAGGCCAACCCTGGCTACATGCTGGAGCGAATGTAGGAAGTCCTGCAAAGAGTGTGTGGCGAAGGAGGCTACCACCACACCACTCCTTGTAAGGATCAAATCGACAGGTGGTTCAAGTGTGTGTGTGTGTGTGTGTGTGTGTGTGTGTGTGTGTGTGTGTGTGTGAGAGAGAGAGAGAGAGAGAGAGAGAGAGAGAGAGAGAAGAGAGAGAGAGAGAGATGTATTTTTGGTCGGCGGACGTTCGCTCCTTTGGAACGGAGAGAAGAGGAAAACGACTCCTCCAGTGCCCATATACTGTAAGCACAATTCATGATAAAGGGGTGCAACAAATTCTCATACAATCAGGGCTAGGTTAGAGGTCAAAGCTGAGTTAGGCTTTGCTTCGGATCGTGATCAGGTTATGGTTAGATTTTAGGATTGGGTTCTTGACCAGGGTCAAGTTATGAGGGGTAGGGTGTATGATTAATCTATGAACTCTAGAGTTGAAGATGCTTCCGCTCTTTTATCCAGGTTCCCATCTCTGATGCTTGGAACACTGTTCCTTCTCTTCCTTCACCGAAGGAAACTTCGCGGCAAGTAAGAATTCAGCTTCAACCACATGTCTTTTCTCTCCGAGGTGTGAAATGTACCTCATCAATCAAACACATCAAACAAACACACTGTTCCAGTTTTTCCCCTTGTATCTTTTTTTTGGTTAATATGAGCGCTTTGCTCCCAGTCATGCGTCAGAGAAGGGTGGAGAGCATGTACATACGTGCGTTTTTTTGCATCTCTCTCTCTCTCCGTCTCTCTCTCTCGAATCGCTCCTCTCTCCCTCTCTCGTTCTCTCTCTCTCTCTCCACTCGCATCGTTTTACATAGATGACACTTGATGTTAACATCACATTTATGATGGAGATAGAAGATACAAGACCAAGGTTTTATTACACCCAATTTTTGTTTAATCGTGCATCTCTTTTGAGAGCCCCTCAGGCTTGTGGAGCGCGTTGTATTGAAGTAGGGATGTCTTCTGTATTTGCTTTTAATTCTTGCAATTTTTTTACACCGTGTTCCTTGCTTTTACTGACAGTATCTTTTACATTTTCACCTCGAAATTTCAAGAAAAACTTTGGTGGTCTATCATTTTCATTTGAAAAATCTTCACTTTCCAGTCACAGAGCGCTCTTGTTTGCTTTTTTTGACATTTTTTCTTAAAGGCAAGGTGATCTACGTAATTTTTGGGGAGTTTTCCTTTCCGTTTATTTGAATGTGTTTCTTGTCGGAGGATATTAAAGATACAATAAAACAGTCTTAATTCAGGAAGACTTCTTCATGAAATGAAACGGTGTTACTTGTTCGTCTGGCTAAAACTTACGTGAAATGAACAGGTGTTACTTGTTCGTCTGGCTAATTTACGTTTTAAAAAAAAAAAAAATTTAACTATCTTCATTGAAATGAAACACTTGTTACTTGTTCGTCTTGCTAAGTAACGTTAGTAAAAAAAAAAAATTAAGTATAAAATGCGCTCATTTGGTGGAAAATTTCAAATATTCTTTTCGTGCTTACTTGAAATTTATTCGCTTATCTTCTTATTCAAGCATTGAAAGTAGTATGATCTTAATGAAATGCCAGTTAGAAATGTTACTCTTGATAACACTTTTTTTTTTTTTTTTTAAGATGGAAGATTAAAGATTCTTTATGGTGTTTTTTACTATTATTCCTTACTCTCTGACATAACTTACTGCATTACGTTTTTATTAAAACGTTTGTGCCCATTACGTTTTGTAGAAGAACTTCCATGGTAACACACACACTCGTTTACATACTGTAATGCACTGGATACTCGTTTTACATACACACAACACTCTGGGGCAGATCGTGACAAGAAGACTGGCTTACATGCACATCCACTGTAAGAAGTCCTATGAGAAGTGTAACCGGAAGATGATCCTGCTACCCCCCTTTACACCAGGGTACAAAATAACGAAAAATGAGTGGGCAACGCACGTGTACACGTGTACAAGTGTGTGAGAGAGGACCATTATCATGTAAATATTGCTATGTTATATGCACATTTCTAAACTTGCAATATTGATGCACATGACCTTGGCTTTCGAAGAAAAAAAAAAAAAAATCCGCATTGATCACAATTACCATCGTAAAATCGTCAGATTCCTGGTATGGCCAGTTCAACAACATTTAATACCAACCGCTGTAAAACCCGTTATATGCCACACACAATCAAGCTAGTGCTTTCTCATGTCTGTTTCTAACAGTATAGGTCGTCAGGCAATTGAGTGTGACACAGAGAAATGACGGAACATCTGATGCCGAATTATACGCACGCTATATAGCATTTTACTGACACCTCTGCTGCCATTGACCGGAAAATCGGCACAAAATAGACGTTAAACTTCATTTAATGTGTTTGGCAACTTCATAGGTCTTCGCATTTCATAAATGATTTTTTTGTTTGGAAAAAAAGAAGATTAAGACAGGTCTGTACTTTTTCACGATTAAAAGGACGTAACAAACAAGTAGGGTAACTCTTGCCTCTCATGATGAAACAAATACACGTCCATAACTACTCCAAAAACGAATGTTCTAAGCTCTTTTCCATGTGTCTCAGCACTCGTTTGGAGTTTTGTTGGCGCCGTGTATTTATTTCATCATCATGAGAGGAAGTAGTTACCCGAGGTTAGGTGCTTGTTTTTTGTTGCAGCCTTTTACTGTTTCCTGTTTCATTTAATAGATTTTCCTTTTGATTAAAATGTCAGTCAGCATGCGCTCTGTGTCACACCAGTTGAAAGCCACGAGGAAAGAAACTCTTACTTTGTTTCTTTCTGGCGTGTTAGTTGCAGGGCTTTACATAGTACCACGACTATACGTGGCATTCGCGGGGCTTTCTGCACTTATTAACCCGCATCCGTACAAACTCAAAACTTTTTCATGTCGTTTTCTGAAATCATGTCGTGCTCTGTTTTGACCAAATACACTTTTTGAATACCGCAAAGCATACGTCAAAGAAACGGCGTTGCTGGTAGAGCACGTGAAAACGTATTGCTTTGCAGAACTGGCAAATAGCCTACTACTACGAGGAAAAGCGGAACAGCTTCGGATTCTGTGAGCTCGTTTCGTTTCTTTGCTGCAAGCGACAGTACAACGAAACACATCACGGGAGTTACGAAACAAAGCCTGTTTACAATTTAACTTAACAGACTGACTTTTTGGGTTGAAAAAAGTACTGTCAGATGTTGTGCATTGAGATATGCAATTATATCTCCTTCGTGTTCGCTACTTTCTCGCTGGCATGTCGTGTGTGTGCTTATTTTCATTTTGCATGTTTTCTGTGATGCTGAAGGCCCTTTTTCTTTTTTTTTTTTTATTTTTTTCTTTCTTTTTTTTTTTTTTTTTTTTTTTTTTTTTTTTTGTTTTTTTTTTAATCTCCTTCTTTTTGTCATTAATTCTTTTTTTTTTTTTTTTTTTTTCCACTTCGGATTTGCATTGATCTTGTGACCATATACGAGTGGGTCCCCATGTCCATGACCAAAAGACAAGAGGCAGTTCAATCGTCAGGTAGCAGGACAACTGGCTGTCAGTTTAATCCACCTAATGCGGGTAGGTTGACAGCGCGAACGGGCGATGCCACACTCGAGAACCTGCTGGCATTTCGCTGTGAGATGGATAGAGTGCTGGGGATGTTATGAGCATGCATATGGCCTGGACGATACATCATATGTGACATCAATATGTGCATTTCAAGGAAACAAGTTCAAATGCTCATCACTGTTTAACTATTTGCTACTGTTTGGTGTTTTGTTTTAATGCTGACGGAATAAGGATGATGAAGTATGATGCTACAGATTTCTCATGCCGGTCTGAGACTGCTTGACAGGGCTGTAGCTGCCATGCTTTCTTCATAATATATCCCGGCGTCAACCGCGAGGCTCCGAGAAGATAAGACACCCTGGCATGTTTGTCCGCGAAATTTTAGCAACACTTTCTAAAGGTCGCCTTCTCCAGCATCAGTTGGGTGAACTACATCGACCGTCTGGTGGATACTCCCAGTGTCTCCCTATTAGATACTCCATAGCGACCCATACTCTTAACTGGGTAGGCTCGAAGGGGAGCCGAGCATACCACATGAATCGAGGGGCAGATAAAAATACCCATCCTGACCTCTGAGGGGAAATCGAACACACAACTTCCTAGGCGTAGAGTCTGGCGACGCTAGCGCCACTTCACCATGGGGCGTGCTTTGGTTAGCGTTTGGAATTTACGCTTCTTCTTTAATTATGCTTTTTTTTTTGTTTACCTGGTCTCTGGGGTAACCCCTCATGTTATATGTATAGAGGGATCGAATATGTAGTAGATAGTGTTTTGAACACTATCAAATTTTATAAATCATCGCGGGGAGAACACAGTCTTGTAATGGCCATTTTCACAGTCTCCTTCTTGCTACTTGCAGTCTGCTCTCTATAGTACACACCGACAGAGATGTGTTTGGTTTCCTTCAAATTGACGTCTTATTTCCGGCAAATGTAGAACGACGACACAGCGTGTTCCTTCAGTTGTAACATTCATTTTCAGTCTGCTTTCCACTAAATTATTTTCTGGTTTTTTTTGTTTTTTCTTTTTTTTTTTTTTATTTATTGCGGTCTTGCTACCTATTCCATAAAGACGTTATGATCTTTGTTTCGTGAGTTGTCTCCCTTTATTGTGTGTTCGCTTCTATACAAGCAACATTAAGCACGTTACTTGTGTTTAGTCTCGCGGACTGTTCAGAACTGATTTAAGTCTTCGTCTCTTATTTAACAGGGAATTGCGACGTCAGTTAGGGGTTCTCTGGCAGCGGATATTGAATGAAGATTGTGGGGCGTAATATGTGTACACCGTATACATACACATATACTCCTTTAATTTAATTCACCGTTTTCTATAATTTGTCTCACTCTTCCTTTCTTTCAAGTCTCTAACTGTGGCGCGAAGGTTGACTGACGCATCTCCGTTCGTTCCCATTTTCCCCTTTTAGGACTTTGAATGCATGAATCGCGGGCAGCACCCGAGGTTGGAGGACCAAAGCAGTAGAAACACGCCATGGAACGAGGAAATTAACGAGGAAAGCACGGTCATCATGGTTCATAGGGGAGGGTACTTACCTCCTCACTATGAACTCGGTTTTCTCTATCGACATAGGTCGCTCTCCTTGTGTCCCCTGACTGCTTCAATGTCTTTGGTTTGTCCCAGTCGGTTTGCGATGTCACATGTAACAGAAAAAGGCTATTAAAGAATAAGAAACAATTGTATTGAAACGCACGGAAGCCTTTTTTGTTTTTGGGTGTGTGTGGGTCGTGTGCTGTGTGTGTGTGTTGTGTGTTGGGTGAGAGATGAGAGAGGGAGAGAGCAGCAGAGAGAGAGAGAGAGATAGTGGCTCGCGCGCTCTGGTGGTATGTAAAAAACATGCATTTATGTCACGTTGTGGTGCTGTATCGTGAGTGTGTGGTGCTGTTGTGTGTGTATGTGTGTGTGTGTGTGTGTGTGTGCTGTGTCGTGCGGCGTGCAGGCACGCGGAGTGCGTGTGTGCAAAGAATGTCATTTATGCACGTGTGTGGTGTGTATGTGTATTTTTGTGGCTGTGTGTGCGTGTGTGTGGGTGTGTGTGTGTCGTGTGTGGTGCGTTGCGTGCGTGTGGCATGTTGTGTGTGTTGTGATGTGTGGTGTGTGGTGTGTGTGGTTGGTTCTGTGGGGTGAGAGAAGGAGAGAGTAAGAGAGAGAAGAGAGAGAGAGATGCATTCGTAGCACGTGGTGTGTGCGTGTGTGTGTGTGTGGGTGCTGTGTGTGAATGCACTTCGTGCCCGTTGGGAATGACGGTTCGTGTGTGTATCTTGTGTGTGTGTGTTGCTGTGTGCGTGTGCGCGTGTCGTGCCGCGTGTCGCTGCGTGGCGTGTTGTACGTGTGTCTGTTGATGTGTGTGTGTTTGTGTGTGTGTTGTGTGTGTGTGTGTGTGTGTGTGCGTGCGTCGCGCGGCAGCGCGGCTAGCCCGGGATATAGTGTGGTCTGGTCGTGGTCGTATGCTGTTTGTGTGGGTGCTGTGTGTGTGTGTGTGCGTCTGCAGCGCTCATTGCTAGGCCAGTTTAATATATGGCGTATGTGCCCACTGACACTGTTCTAAAGCAGATCAGTTAATAACAGAGATAAAGTCCTAGAGACAAGAGTGTGCGAGGTTTACTCCCATCCTTAACCATTTGCTTACGTATCTCTTATACCGGTGGTAATAGCTGCTCCCAACATACAATGTATACATAGATCCTCCTGCGTGTGTCATTTTATAAATGAGTGTACCATCCTGTCATACGACCACGGCCCCTGAGCGCGTTCGGCGCCCTCCCCTGGACAGGATCTGTCTAAAAGGGAGTGACGGGAGTGACTGGACCTCCTCACACTCGCTGCAAGATCCCACACAGGAAAGTCTAATATTATAATACAACACACGACCATTCCCTTTTTCACATTAAAGCTATAATACACAAGTCACAAAACAAGGCATTTCAACACACACATTTCGTTTGTTCTGCAGGTCCCGGTTGTCTCTCCCAAACTTACGCTCCCCAAAGTTCACCTGGGATTGTATCCTGGTCCATGGTCGGGGTGTCCAAAACGTGAGACGGCCTGTTCTGAATAGTCTTTGCTGTCAGTGCCCGACACCCTCGGCACACACCCACCTCCACCCCACTCCCCCAATAGGGCGCGACACAGAGTTAACCATCCACACTTGGCTTAGTGCTGGGGTCTGGGGGGCACATCGGGCTGTGCACGAAGTCTGAAAACACAGTGTACTAACACATCCCGTCGGACGAAGAGTCTCAAATGTCCCGGTCGGCCAAAGGTCGCCGGACAGAGGGGGTAGGACCCCAATCCGTGTGGAAGAACTTCGTGTCTCTCCGCACTGCGGCCTCAAGGACTTCAAGTCAGCCCCGGGTTGAAGCCAGCGAATTAGAAGATGGAGTAAGGAATGCTAGCAGAAGGTCTAAAGGAACCAGGAAGGGGTGGGGGTATTGGTCTAGAACATGTCTGCCCCGCAGTCAGTATGGTACTTAACATGCTGCTTGCTAAATCCTAACAGCCACACCCGCATGAAGGGGCGAGGGCGGTGTGTTGCTGAATACATTAGTGCAAACCTATCTCACTCACACATACCCTGAGGGCGTAAAAACAGTAACACACTGAAACAAATGAGGAAATGTCGCTAAAGGACCTCTCACACACGATGCAGTCAAGAAAATGACATCGAATGAACAGGTTGAAGAGTAACACTATATGCATTTATATATCTCCATCCCCTCCTTCACTCACGCTTCAATGAACCCCACAACACACATTTTCCGTTTCCTAAGATTTGAAATGAAGAGTACGAGGGCAATCATATTGCTTTATTACAATTGTGCCCCAGCACATTTCCAAATAATCATAACCTTAATGGCCAGAGTATTATCCCCACATTTATAGTAACACTTCAGCTCTCAATACTCACCAACACAATTCTCAAACCACGCACACTCCAAACCAAACGTCTAATTAATTGCCTACGCACAACAGGGCGCTCGCAAAACACAAAACCTCGTTCCCCCCTTTTTGGCACACACAAGCAGCCAGTGGGCGAATAATATGCGACTGGCGATTGTGACTACTGGGGCTGCACGAGTGAGACCAAGCAAGTCCCCACCCTAAATCACCCAGTTCTTCTCTCTCTCCCCTATCCCCCCCGATCATATCGCATCATGCAGATGAGCTTTGAAGGAGACAGAATTTTGAATGTTTAATTTGAATGGGCCATTGTTAAAGATCGAATTAACCCAGAGGAAAGTTGGTCCTCAAACAATATTTCTTTTTTTTATGAATTTTGAAAAAAAAATGTCACAAAAGAGAAGATAAAATGAGCCACTAACCAAAAAAAAAAAAACAAACACAAAAATTCACGAAACACAACTGATGCTTACGCAGCTACCCGTTGGTGGTGACCCAGAAAGTGGTGGGTCAAGCGACGCCTTCTCTGTCTTCTCCTCTGCCCTTTGTCCAGGTCAAAGAGAACCAGCCCCGAGCATGATGCGTACTGGAAATGACTCGCCTACCAGGGATCTACAACCCTCCATAGCCCGACTGCAGGAATGAAGGTATGCACTGTACCTTCGGCGATATGTGACGAGAACCCAGAAACTAACTGGAGCTCGGGCGGGCCGGGCGCTCCCAGGGACTTTTCTTCCGCACAAGTGAACGAGAAAACTTTCCTAACCATTGGCATTCAAACATGCCCCCATACGTCACAGAGTGAGATACCTCAAGCTGAGGGAATGCTGCACGTGCGGGCAGGTGAAAAGACAGGTTGAGAGGCCGATCGAGACAGCCAGTTCAAGAGAAGGCATCAGCCACACGTGAACGTGCAGGGTGAATTGCACTGACAATGAAAATTAGAGAGAGTAGAGAGAGAGAGGAGAGAGAGAGGAGAGAGAGAGAGTAAGAGAGAGAGAGAGAGAGAGAGAGAGAGAGATAAAGTAAACCTAACCTGAGACTGAACGATATTAAAGTGCAGACAACACTACAGAAAGCCACATTAAGGGGTTGTATACACCGACAACAGCAAGAGCAAAAATACTAAATAAATAATAACTAATAGCACTACAACCCAAGATGGACCAACATCACAGGCCCTCGGTGACACAGACAGCCTATAAAGCTGTTCCCCCGGATCTAATCTTAAAAAACGTTTTGAGTAATAAATAAATCCGCTATAAACATGAACCAACGAATCGCAAGATAGAACACGAGAACCGCGTTTTTCGCGACCTCTTAGCCCTTTTCAGGCACGAGAAGAGAACACTCAGGACACAACAATGAATAAGAGCGAATCGAATTCACTTTTCTGTCAAATTCAAAGTCAGAGACATCGTGACCAGATAAGTGATAGCTTTTTTTTTCATTTTCGTTCTGCGTTTCTTGCCTGAGAAGATCTGAAAGGTCAAAACGCGTCGTGTTTTGTGTGTGTAATTCGTTTGCTCCATGACAGGCGGATTTATTACATACACCTTCTTAAATTTGTGCAGATTTCCCATTTCCGCCTGCAGTTGGCCTCACTTTGCGACTTACTGTTCCTGGATCTGTGACCGCACTGAATTCCGTTTCTTAGAAATAAAAGCTCTCCAAGAGTCATAAATGCATTCATCAGACCCCTCTCCTCCACCCGTACACCCTACATGTGATTTATACCCCCTCCCCCTAATAAACCCCACCCCCCCCCCCCCCCGGCCAACCCCCCCTGAACAACTGTGGGTGCCCCCCCCCCACTATTTTTTTTCCGACCCACTGTATCATATGCCTCGTACCCCCCTTCCACACCAAATGCCCATCACTGCATATTCATAAAGGGTACCCCCAAACACATTCTCCACACCTACAGTCAAACGCATGTACAACCATCTGCGTTCGACTAAATGTTGCACTATAATTTTGTGAAACGCCCATGTACCCATCGGTTCGACTGTAAAATGATTAATATGACCAACCCCAAATACACAATACCCCAAAGCTAAAACCACCAACTGCATTCACAAACACTCTCGTACACGCAATCACACACACAAACGCGACTACCTCACCACACAAACCCACACACACACCACACACACACACCACACACACACACACATTTTGTGAAAAACACACACACATCCACACCAGCACACCACAACACTCACACTCACGATACAAACGCACACACGGGGCACCGCGCACACACACACACACACACACCCACACACACACACACAACCACACACACAACACACACACACACAACACACACACACACACACAACACTCACACTCCATACACACACACACATACAAATACACACACGCCGCGCCGCGGGCGCAGCGCGCGCGCACGCGCACATTTAACATTCTAATGTCTAACACATACTCGTTCAACACACACATGACACACACACACACACACCACACACACACACACACACCACACACACGCCCCGTTTAAAAAATATTGCACTCCGGACTTGATCAAGGTGGCGCGACCACGTTGCACGATATTGCGCAGCTTCTTTCCAGGAGGCAGAAGCGATGCTACAGCACTTCAGTGAAGCCTTCAGTAATATGGTTCATGAAGAGAGGGAATCAGAAGCGCGGAAATGGAGAAGGTAGAAAAGAGAGTGAAAGAAAAGTAAGGAAAAGGGAGAAAGACATGGCAGAAAAAAATCGTGAGGGGAGACACAGACCGACATAGAAGCCAGACAAACTTAGTGAAAATAGAAGACAAACAGAAAAACAGAGAAAGAGAGCGAGACAAAAGAAGAGAAAGGAGCGGGGAAGACAGAGACAAAGAAAACGGAGAGAGAGAGAGAGAGGAGAGAGAGAGAGAGAGAGAGAGAGAGAGAGTAAAACGATCTCAGCTGTCTCCATCACGCAAGTGTCTGGAGGCAATATGTATGTTAAGGCCTCTGTCGTATGTATGTCAGCTGACGTGGTCAGCCGTTCTCTATGGCAACATGCTAGCTTCAAAAGTCCTTAATCTCCTTTTCTCTTCCCACCCCCCCCCCCCTATTTCCCCGAGGATGACATTCATTACCCTTCAATGAAACAATGAGTAGACCCTGTCTGTTTTCGTTTCTTTCAGTAAATCGCTAATCATTTGTTTTCTTGAAGGAGGATGATTTTACTATGTGAAAACAATGATATCAATTGACTTTTCTGGTTAATGGTATTTTTGTGTTTTGGAAAGTAACTGTTTATCCTCACCCCGTGTTGTGACACAGTAGTTAGCATCGCGATTTTCTGGCTGGGGTCTTGGGTTTGATTCCCATCGGAGCCATTTAAATTTGTTAGGATTTTCAGCCTAAAACTGGTTCCCTCCCAGAGTCCAGTTCGCTATGAACTCAGCTGGAAAGACTGGAACCATTCAACCGAGGCACTCATGCACTTAATTGATTGTCTCTGACAGTGTTGCTTAAATGTCCCTGTCCAACACCGCTGGTGTCTGTATCTCTCGGGCCTGATTAACGCCAAGACGTATTCTGTAAATAAGCGTAGAGTACAGCCCTGTCATGCAGTCTCAGACAAGAAGGGAACTCCCTAACAGGCTGTGACTGTGGAGACAGGGGCCATCATGAGCGAGCGGCGTTGCAGTGGTGCTACTGGAGTCAGGGCACAGAAGATGAGAGAGAGGGAAAGTAAAAGCCTGCTTACCTCAAGGAAAGAAGAGCAGCAGTGATGCCACAAGCCTATATAAAACTACAGTTAAATTATAAGCCGATACAAACTATGTTCAAACGCTTCTCCAGGGTGAGCAGTTATCATCCTTCAAGAAAACATTAATAGAATCTGTTTTTTCTGATAAATGAGTTTTCCACTTTTTACCTAAAATACCTACCTGCTTACCTGATAAATGAGTTGTATACTTTTTTCTTGCAGAGCAACAACTTTCCCCTTAGAACCACAGTGATATCTGATTTCCATATTATCACTTTCTTCTCCCAGTAACATAACCCCCCCCCTCCTCGATAAAATGAATACTAAAACTAGCATGGATAGATATAAAATAGACTTAAGAATAATTCTGAATTATTACTTCTTGTCTTGCATGATAACTGATTCCCTGTTAGCATTACTTTCTACAAGAATAGTATGCATTTTTCTGCAGGGAATTAGGGAAACCAGTTTTGTCAAAGTTCGTTAATAAGTTATTTTCACTAATTTTCAGAGGAAAAAGCTTTAATCCTTCAAGAAAAAATATAATGATAAATTTATCTGTTTTTCCAAGAAATTATTCGTTGCCATTTTTTAAGGATGATAATAAAAAGTCTCCCCCCCCCTTCCCGTGGAATAGTGATAACATCTGATCTTCCCCCGATTGTTCTTGTTTTCTTGAAGGGTATTGTGTTGCTCGGGAAAACCAGCTGTTAATCGTGATAAGTGTTTTCTCTGTCCTACCGAGCAGAAAAAGAAAAGTAATGAAGCCTGGTTTACCAGAGATATAGATTGTTTATGGCTTCTGTCTTGAAGACAAATCTACTGCTTCCTCCAAGAAATAAATGAATGAATAAAGAGCGATTTCCCTGTTCATCAGATTTTTCCCTCAAGCATACTGTTTTCCTTAGCTCAAAAGTAATTTGGCCGCCGAAAAACCTATAAGGAATCTGTAATGACTTTTTTTTCCCTGTCTTCTGAAGGATATCAGTTATTATCCTTCAGGAAATGTTTTACGACCATGAAAATTACTTATCATCACCGTTTTGTTGAGGGATGATATATGAACATTCCCTTTGAGAAAATAGGACAAACACGAATTTGTGGCTTCTGAGGCTAGTAAACTTCCATATCTGTCTCCACACTTCTGTGTGCTTTTTCTCTTTTTTTAATTTAATACCCCCCCCCCCCCCCAGCCCCTCCCCTCCCCCCGTCTCTCCAATCCCATCCACCATCCCCAACCCCACCCCATCTACCCCTGTTCTCCTGCCCTACCCACCACACTCTCCTTCCCTCCTTTCGCCTACTCTAGTCACAGATGGTCTGTGTTCAACCGGAGTTTTGACTCTATCAGTGTGTATACAAAGAAAAAGAAAAGAAAAAACAACAACAACAACAACAACAAAACCAAAAAAAAAAAATTAAAAAAAAAAAAAAAGATCAGATTAAGCCTGGAACAGAAGGTAGCGAAAAAAAGAGACATACTATAAAAACAACAACAACAACAAAAAACACCAACAGCAAAGCAAACAACGACAGAAAGCAACAGTAAATGATGAATTAGACATTAAAAACAAAAGGCTCAAAGGAGAGCGTGCTTAACATGTCTTACCGTTGAGCCATCGGATCACAAATTGACATTTCTTTCTGGTGGTTCCCAGCCTAGCATAGCTTTTTGTTTTTTTTCATTTCGTTTTGTTTTTGTTTTTTTTCCTTTCCTTTGTGTTCTTTAAACCTTAGTTGTGTGCAGGCCACGAGATACTTCTCTGTTTTTTTTCTTTTTGATTGCTTGGGGTTTTTTTTTTTAAAAGGTGTATTGGCTTGGGTTTTCTCTCTCATCTCTCTCTCCTCTCTCCTCTCCTCTCTCGATCTCCTACTCTCTCGTCTCTCTCTCTCTCTCTCTTCTCATTTTTTTGTTTTTGTTTTGCTTTTGTTGCTTTGTCCCCCCTTGTTGTCCCCCGTCCCCCCCCCCCCCCCCCCCCCCCCCCCCCCCTCGCTTTTTTTCTCTCTGTGTTTTGTTTGGTTTTCGTTTTTTTTTTGTTCCTTGAGTTTGCCCCCCCACCCCCACCCCCGTCTCTTTCTCGTTACCTCCGTCCACTCTCTCCTCCGTCTCTTTCTATACCCTCTTTCTCAACAACAACATGATCTCCTATTGCTCACCGCCTTGAAAATCAACCTTGCTCTATGAAGAAGAATGCAGTATATATTACATAATACATAGGTGAGTGTGTGCGCGTGCGCACGTGTGTGTGTGTGTGGTGTGTGTGTGTGTGTGTGTGTGTGTGTGTGTGTGTGTGTGTGTGCGCGTGCGCGCGCGCGCCGCGCGCACATGTGTGGTGTGTGTGTGTGTGTGTGTGTGTGTGTGTGTGTGTGTGTGTGTGTGGTGTGTGTATAAATATAAATATGTGTGTGCGTGCGTGCGTGCGTGCGTGCGTTTGTGCGTGTGTGTGTGTGCGTGTGGTGTGTGTGTGTGTGTGTGGTGTGTGTGTGTGTGTGTGTGTGTGTGTGTGTGTGCGTGCGCGTTTTTATTTCAATTTGTATTATGAGTTATCACTGTTGTTTTTGGAATCGACATATATGACCAGCTGCCGTGGGGAAATGGTTAGCGTCACGTATTCCTGGCTGGAGGGCCGTGGGTTCGATTCCCATCAGAGCCGTATTGGATTGTTCTGTTCCGACCGGGTCCTACTCAGAGTTGAGTTTGCTACAGGCTCAGTTGGGTAGATTGGGGACACATCGAGCACACAAATCGATTTTCATCCGCTTATGGATGCATCTCTGAGAGTGTTGCTCAAATTTTCCTGACCAACACTGCAGGTGTCTGTATCTCTCAGGCCTGGTTTGACGCCGGGATATATTAAGAAAGTAAGCGTAGAGTACAGCCGTGGTCGTTCGTCCGAATGGAATGGAAATCCGTAGCATCATTCTCATTCTCTTCATCAGGTCATTCTCGCCGACAAGCATGAAAAAAAGTATCAAATTTTGTGGCCCTTCATGCCCCTGCTCTCATGGTGACCTTTTGTTTCGATGTGTCTCTTCACGTCTATGGGCCTTGGTTTGATTTTGGCGGTGTCACCGGTATAAGACAAGTTCATGGGGGCTATCGTTAAAGACACGGTGGAGCGCCTCCGGAGGGAGAGCTCTCTGACGCCGGCATGGGGTCAGTACCATTCAGGTCACACAGCGTGGTACAGCAAATGGTACACACCCCCCCCCCCCCCCCCCCCCCCCCCCCCCCCACATAGAACCCCCCCCCCCCCCCCCCACCCCCCTACGACCACACCCACCCCCCCCCCCCCCCCCTATATATATATATATATATATATTATTGTATATATGGTGTTCTATGTCAGAATCCTAGTCCCAGAAGGGACATGGGCCAGGTGAGGGAAAAAAAACAACGAACCTCATTACTGTCAGGCGCCTTGGGAATAAAAGATTAACACAATCATCCCAATCTCCGCCCTCAACAACTAACAACAAAACAACATTCTACCTGTTCCTCATTGTGCCTTGAAAACCAGTCTTGCTTTAAGAGCTACAATATGCAAGTGTGCTTGCCTCACAACCCCTGTTCATTTCCTCTAGGCATGCGGATGATACTATTTTGGTGACGGGCGACGCTTACTTACATCCTTAGTCAGCGTAGGAATATTGCAATACTGCGTGTGTGTGTGTGTGTGTTGTGTGTGTGGTAGTAGTAGTAGTAGTATTAGTAGTAGTAGTAGCAGTAGTAAGTACTTCAGTTTTACGTCTAGTTTTCACGTATGATTATATTAGACGAAGAGTAGAGAGAGAGAGAGAGAGAGAGAGAGAGAGCGAGAGAGAGACGGAGAGAAGAGAGAGAGAGAGATGCATAAATGTCTGCGACTATGTAAGTGTATGCATAATGTGGTTATCTATGGGCATATAATATGTCCCTCTGAGCATCCCTACTACAATATACCTGCAAATAATCTTAAAGTAAATGCTAACTGGACTACAAATTAAAGAGAAAACAACAACTGAAGGCAAAGCTTTAAATCTGAAAAGACATCACACAAGACATGCATGATTATTGTGTAAGTGAGCTTGAAGAGGTAAAACAGTCAAACAGCAGATGCTTGCTGGTTATTCTCCGTTCTCCCACAAATACATGCTTGCTTCGTTGTATATTTAGGTTTTTAAGGCATCAAGTTTTAATTTATAAAATACTGAAATGAAATTTCTGTACTGGTACATATTTTTCACTTGTAAATGAGGATGCTGTTTACATGTTCATAATTAATTAAATAAGTTTTTTTATTATCAGCCACACTAAGCAACGTATTTTTGTAGTGTTTTCTGAATCGGCACCAGACGGTTTGCTTTAATAATTGATTGACTTCGGGTAAAGAAAAGGATATATTCACCCTTTTGTGTATGGATATATGGTATCAAGACGCAGAACCCGACTGAGTTATTAGTACACATTATTTGAACCATCCTGTGTAAACTTTAAGATGTGAGGATATTTCAACTGCTGTTAATGCCTCTTTAAGAATTAA
>JADBJO010012278.1:0-2500 GCA_016801955.1 Conus betulinus
TCTCTGTGTTGAGGTATGGCGACTTACAGACCTAGCATTTGACTGACTGTCTCTGTGTTGAGGTATGGCGACTTACAGACCTAGCATTTGACTGTCTGTCTCTGTGTTGAGGTATGGCGACTTACAGACCTAGCATTTGACTGTCTGTCTCTGTGTTGAGGTATGGCGACTTACAGACCTAGCATTTGACTGTCTGTCTCTGTGTTGAGGTATGGCGACTTACAGACTAGCATTTGACTGTCTGTCTCTGTGTTGAGGTATGGCGACTTACAGACCTAGCATTTGACTGTCTGTCTCTGTGTTGAGGTATGGCGACTTACAGACCCAGCATTTGACTGTCTGTCTCTGTGTTGAGGTATGGCGACTTACAGACCTAGCATTTGACTGTCTGTCTCTGTGTTGAGGTATGGCGACTTACAGAGTCTCTGTGTTGAGGTATTTCGATTTACAGACCTAGGATTTGACTGTCTCTCTGTGTTGAGGTATGGCAACTTACAGGAATCGAATCGGGCGCTGACTGCGAAGGCCCAGACAGTGAGGCAGAAGACGGAGCAGACGACTCTCATTCTGGTGGCCATGGCGATTCTCGCCTCCTCTGCGATCAGTCTGGGGGCCTGTCTGATGGGAAGACAGGAAGAATATTTTTTCCTTTTCTATCTTTGTTTGTTTGTTTGTTTGTTTCAGTTGATACCCCATAGCAGTTTGATTACTAAATGCTTAGCTGCTTAGCCCGCTAGCAAATGTTTATCTTGTTTCTGTCACGTATGAAGCGACTGCCTAAAACGAGGAAAGGCAGAGAGATTAAAGAGCAAACAGAGTAACAGTGACAACATCTTAGATTTACAAAGTCAGAAAGAAAATTTTTAAAAAGCGAAACATGGAAACTTAAGGGTTTTTAAAAGTTTTGAAAGGAAATGCCCCCGAATCCCCCCCCCCCCCCCCCCCCCCCCCCCCCCCCCCCCCCCCCCCCCGCACACACACACACACACTCTCTCTTTATTTCTCTCTCTCTCTCTCTCTCTCTCTCTACACACACACACACACACACACACACACACACACACACACACACACACACACACACACACACACACACACACACACACACACACACAAACACACGCGCGCGCGCACGCGCGCGCGTGCATGGACACACGCACGCACACAGACACACATGCACGCACGCACACTCACGCGCACGCGCGCGCACACACACACACACACACACACACACACACACACACACACACACACACACACACACACACACACACAAATAGATACACACATTTGGTGTGGGTTGGGCTACTCTATTGAACACACTATACTGGGCAATCAAAGCATAAGAATTTGCTTCATCTTCTATAAGCAAGGCTTCATCTACTGTGCATGCTGTAACTTTAGATGTGAGAGGGGGAGGGGGGATCGTTTCTGTAATCTTAGCAGGAGTTAATAAATACATGCCCATCATCAGTAACCAATAATCTTAGCAGGAGTTAATAAATACATGCCTATCATCAGTAACCAATAATCTTAGCAGGAGTTAATAAATACATGCCTATCATCAGTAACCAATAATCTTAGTAGGAGTTAATAAATGCGTGCCTGCCTACCATCAGTAACCAATAATCTTAGCAGGAGTTAATAAATGCGTGCCTACCATCAGTAACCAATAATCTTAGCAGGAGTTAATACATGCTTGCCTACCATCAGTAACCAATAATCTTAGCAGGAGTTAATAAATGCAGGCCTATCATCTGTAACCAATGATCTCAACTTCCATGAGCATGCCTAGTTTGGCATCTCCTCAATCTTGAAAATCGTTGAAAATGATTTTTGACAGCTGATCCTCTCCTCCAAAACGATAAGAGCTTTCTTTGAGGATGCTCTGAAGATTTTCAATAGACTGGAAAAAATAAACAAAAACAAAAAACAAAAAAAACAAAAAAGAACAGAACAGAACAGATATCGTCAAAGTTCCGGTCGTAGACCATCTTCGGGACTGATGACATCAATTAAAAAAACAAATAAATACGTGCAGTGACGTATAAAAACGTTTACGTGACGGGCGAATACATGTTTAAAAAAAAAGGTGTGTGTGTGTGTGTGTGTGTGTGTGTGTGTGAGACACTGAAAATTCATTTGACTAAAGCATTGCTCTACTTTGTTCCTATGTTTCAGGTAATTGTCAAATCCTTGCGACACGCGATACTTTCATCGTTTTTTTTTTAATGGACCAACGTACTCCTTTGTCAGAATGAAATATTGATAGATCAGTAAACATTCCATTAGCTTAGAGAGCTTGCCCTCTACAAGAAGGTACATGGTGAGAATTCCATTATGGACGTGTGAATCCCGTACTGATGCCACCTTCTCTTATCACTTCCTTTCTTTCTGCCTACGTAGGCTGATACTCCTGCGGACACTCCCTGTATGGACAGGCAAGGATCAATCTCATCTACCCGACTAAAATGTGGAGTTTTTTTTGTATGTGTGTTAC
>JADBJO010012278.1:12500-22500 GCA_016801955.1 Conus betulinus
TACAATGGAGGGTGCAGTGGACAGGTACAATGGAGTGCAGTGGACAGTACAATGGGAGTGCAGTGGACAGGTACAATGGGTGGAGTGCAGTGGACAGGTACAATGGAGGAGTGCAGTGGACAGGTACAATGGAGTGCAGTGGACAGGTACAATGGAGGGAGTGCAGTGGACAGGTACAGTGGAGTGCAGTGGACAGGTACAATGGAGGGAGTGCAGTGGACAGGTACAGGAGGCAGCAGTGCAGTGGACATGGTAGGTACAATGGAGTGCAGTGGACAGGTACAATGGAGTGCAGTGGACAGGTACAATGGAGTGCAGTGGACAGGTACAATGGAGTGCAGTGGACAGGTACAATGGAGGAGTGCAGTGGACAGGTACAATGGAGGGAGTGCAGTGGACAGGTACAATGGAGGGAGTGCAGTGGACAGGTACAATGGAGGGAGTGCAGTGGACAGGTACAATGGAGTGCAGTGGACAGGTACAATGGAGTGCAGTGGACAGGTACAATGGAGTGCAGTGGACAGGTACAATGGAGGAGTGCAGTGGACAGGTAGTGCAGTGGACAGGTACAATGGGAGTGCAGTGGACAGGTACAATGGAGTGCAGTGCAGTGGACAGGTACAATGGAGGGAGTGCAGTGGACAGGTACATGGGAGTGCAGTGGACAGGTACAATGGAGTGCAGTGGACAGGTACAATGGAGGGAGTGCAGTGGACAGGTACAATGGAGTGCAGTGGACAGGTACAATGGAGGGAGTGCAGTGGACAGGTACAATGGAGTACAGTGGACAGGTACAATGGAGGGAGTGCAGTGGACAGGTACAATGAAGCGCAGTGGACAGGTACAATGGAGGGAGTGCAGTGGACAGGTACAATGGAGTGCAGTGGACAGGTACAATGGAGGGAGTGCAGTGGACAGGTACAATGGAGTGCAGTGGACAGGTACAATGGAGGGAGTGCAGTGGACAGGTACAATGGAGGGAGTGCAGTGGACAGGTACAATGGAGTGTGCAGTGGACAGGTACAATGGAGTGTGCAGTGGACAGGTACAATGGAGTGCAGTGGGTACAATGGAGAGTGCAGTGGACAGGTACAATGGATGGAGTGCAGTGGACAGGTACAATGGAGTGCAGAGGACAGGTACAATGGAGTGCAGTGGACAGGTACAATGGGAGTGCAGTGGACAGGTACAATGGAGTGCAGTGGACAGGTACATGGAGGGAGTGCAGTGGACAGGTACAATGGAGGGAGTGCAGTGGACAGGTACAATGGAGTGCAGTGGACAGGTACAATGGAGTGCAGTGGACAGGTACAATGGAGGGAGTGCAGTGGACAGTACAATGGAGTGCAGTGGACAGGTACAATGGAGGGAGTGCAGTGGACAGGTACAATGGAGGGAGTGCAGTGGACAGGTACAATGGAGGGGGTTGAGTGGACACGCAATACAACAGGTAATAGAACACAGTAATACCCCACAACACAGTAACACCCCACAACACAGTAACACCCCACAACACAGTAAACACAACACAGTAACACCCCCACCACACAGTTACACCCCACAACACAGTAACAACACCCACAACACAGTAACATCCCACATCACAGTTACACACCACAACACAGTTACACACCACAACGCAGTTACCTACCACAATACAGTTAAACCCCACAACACAGTAACACCCCACAACACAGTAACACCCCACCACACAGTTACACCCCACAACACAGTAACACCCCACAACACAGTAACACCCCACAACACAGTAAACACCCCACAACACAGTTGCACACCACAACACAGTAATACCCCACAACACAGTAACACACCCACAACACAGTAACACCCCACAACACAGTGAATTCACCACAAGAAATTGAAGTACAGAACAAAACACAAGTATTTTTCTCTATTTCAGTTAACATAATTTTTTTTTTTCTAGTCGCTTTATCTGTTCTTCTAGCCTTTCTTTTTTCCTGTTCTGTATTTTTTTTTCTCTTTAGCTGTTGCAAATGCTATTGTTTTCTCTCTCTCACTTTCATAAGCATGGTGTCAAGAAGCAGTTGGTCACTAACACTAAGCTGCAATTCGTCTTTTGGAATCTGATTTGTATTTTCACGAGAACACGGGGATAAGGCATACTACTCTCTAGAAACCCGTTTGATTTGATTGTGAACTTCTTCCACACACATTTTGTCTTTTAATAGAGAACTATTACATTTCCAGACTCCGGCTCTGCTCTCTTCCTTTTTAGACCCAAGGACTAACGTGATGATAGAATGGTCAGTTCTATATTCCTGGAATTATGTCGGAGTGAAGTGAGCTATTATACAATGATTCTGACACTAGAAAAAAAAAAAGTCTAATCTACTCTCTGTTGAAGGGGGTTATTCCTTCTCCACGTATATCTTCTTGTATCTGGATTCATTTCACGCCATACGTCCATTAATTCCAAATTCATCATCATTCTCTTGATCTGTTCTTGTGCTCTGACATTATTACGGTGCCTATAGTTACACTAATCCATACCAAAATCCATAACTAGATTCCAGTCTCCACTTTATTATTACAAAATCGAAATTCTTTTCTTTAATGCGTTCTTCAAAATTTGCATAAAAATCTGGGTCATCTCTCTATTTGGTCCATATATCCTTACAATCACAAATTTCTTTTTTTTTTTTTTTTTTTCAATCATGACTGAAAGGAGTATGTATTTTCCCATTTTCGTCTTTACAAATGTTCTGAACTCTGAACTCAAAATTGTTGTTAAGCAATATAGCTGTTCCCCTAGAATTTGAGGTATGAGAAGCAAAAAAAAAAAAAAAAAAAAAAAAAAAAAAAAGAAAAGCAGGAAAAGCCACATTCAGCAGTTACATATTTTTTACAAGCTTTGGATCCATCTGAATATCTTGCAAAAGGTAGATTGAATAAGATTTTGATCGCAAATAGTGAAACACATCCCTACGTTTTTTTTGTTTTTTTTTTTTGTTGTTTTTTTTTTTGCTAGGCCCTGACAGTTCATGGACAACAGTTTAAATTCCTCAATATCCACCATTATTAAGGTGAAATTGTTTTTTTTTTCCACAAACATTGCATATTCGCATGGCTTTCCTAGAAATTTTCGATATGAACATTCTCAGACAATCCGTGCCTTGAATTCAAAAAATTATAAACAATGCATTTTTTTTTTTTTTTGCATGACCTCACACCTGTTTCACACACATTCTGCACTAACCTTAGGCACATTTCAAACCATGAAGAACCATTCAAAGCATAAAAAAGTGTATGAGCAAACCAAAAACAGGAAACAAAAGTAAAAAACACACAACATGTAACATGAAAAAACGCGCGCATAGCACGTGCGGCCCTTTACTTCACCGCTAATTATTAAAAAGGAAAAGCCCAAACTTCTTTTTTTTCTCACAAAATTTAGGTTAACTGTTCATGAAGATAGATTCAATGATAATAGTAATGGAAAATATAATAAGAATTAACGACAAGAAGCCTACAATAACAGTATCAAAAAAGCCATCCTTCTCATCATTCTCATAAGTGATTCACAATGCTTTGAGTTCACATCTTACTACGGAATGGAAAAAAAAATCAATCGTACTCTTTCAAAGTTGGCAAATCCACCTCATATAGCTTCCCCCCCTCTCCCCCTCCCCCCTTCAATCCCCCTCCCCCCCACTAAACCCCCCCCCCCCTCCCCCGCTTCCCGGGACCGCTCCCCAATCCCCACCCTCATAATGTTAATTTTAGAATATGACAGACTTTTCCACAATTTATCATATTAGGACCACTAGTAAGTCGCCTTGATTAGTAATACGAAAACTGCTGCTTTAGACCAAAGGGTTTTTTTTCCCTCAGAATGTTGCTTTTGAGTTCCATGAAATGACAGAAAAAAATATGTCATACGTGTTTGATTTGCATCACGATGGTCGCAGCTTGTCCTTTCAATTTCGTGTCGGAGTCTTGTCATTCCCAGGAAGGAGGGGAGGGGGGGGGGGGGGGGGGGGGGGGGGGGGGGCAGGGACGTCCCGTGCAGTCCACTGTCATCATTCCCCAGCACCACGGCCCTGCAGCTCCGAGTTTCCGGGGTCCAGGAGGGGACTGTCTGGGAGCACACTCCTTTTAAACATGAACATAACTTAGTTAAACATAGCCTCATGATCTCTTCCCCTCCCCCCTCCCCCTCCCCCCTCCAACATACACACACACCCACACACCAGAAAAAAAAAATGTCACTACAGAAACTGTGAACATGAAAGTAAGTTTACCTCAATGTGAGGTGAGATAATAAACAAACAAACAAAAAAATACTTTAAGAAAAATGTGCGTCAACATCATCAGATTACATGAGCAGCCCCACCTAAATAAAGTTTACACATTAGCTTAGTTTTTTTTTTTGAGAGCCACTTTTTCTTTTCCTTTTTTTTCTTTCCTTTTTCCATAAAAGAAGTATAGTTGAAAAAAAAAAGGTTTTTGTTGTTAAGAAAAGTATACCTAATTATGCATTGTATAAACCTAGACCTACACATTGGCCTACACATCTACACACATTGAGGGGGGCGCCTGCACACGGGCATTATCTTTAACTGTATAGTATAGGGACACGCCGCTCGATAGACATATCATTACACAAACATATCTTAACACCCGCACATACACACATGCATACACATACAGGTACATTCGCAACCTATTTCTGTTTTCCTTATACATGCTGAAGTATGTGCGTTTTTGCTTTGAGACAGATGCTAAAGACAAATAGAAAGACAAACCATTGTGGACAATCACAGCAAAGCAGAGCCGGCCATTGGACAGCAAATGCTCCATCGGAATCTGGTCCCTGCTACGAAAAAAAAAAAAAAAAAAAAAAAAAAAAAAAACACACACTCACGTGTTTTTTCACAAATACAATAAGAGGACAAAAACATGCAACAAAGCAGTACAACTCTAAAATGCTCCGCTGGAATTCGGTCCACTCTCCTGAAGAAGAAGAAGAAGAAGAAGAAGAAGAAAAAAAAAAAAAAAACTCACACGCTTTTACATACAGTGTGAGAGCACAGCAATAACATTGAAGCAATAGTGCACCTTTCTGTTTACAAATGACCACATGTTAACTAGGTTTAGCCCCTGCTCCCCCTGTGTTGAGGCCGCTGTGCTGCATGGAAGCTCCCCCAGGTCCCGCATCCCCTGTCCGTCCGTCCGTCCGCACTGCTTCGCCCTCACGTGGCGAGGCTTCCTTGCTGGCTGGCGGTTGTGTCACGTCACGTTTTTTTTTTTCTCACCCGTCATGTTTTCTCACCCGGTGAGAAAAAGTGACCGGTGTATCGTCACGTTTTCTCACTCGTCACGTTTTCTCACTCCGGGTGAGAAAACGTGACGGGTGGTGCCGTATTCATGAAACGACACATTCTCAAAAAAAAAAAAAAAAAAAAAAACGAAAAAACTTCTCTCTCTCTCTCTCTCTCTCTCTCTCTCTCTCTCTCTCTCTCTCTCCCTCCCTCCCTCTCTCTCTCTCTCTCTCTGTCCGTTTGTCTGTCTGTCTCTGTCTCTCTTTCTTTCAATCTCTCTTTTTCTCTTCTCTCTCTCTCTCTCTCTCTCTCTCTCTCTCTCTCTCTCTCTCTCTCTCTCTCACACCGTTGAATTCGATGTGATTCGGAGTTTGAGTGTGTGTATGTTTTGGTCAGCGCTTGCGCGCGCGGGTGTGTCTGTATCTATTTTTGTGTATGTGTGTGTTTGAGAGAGAGAGAGAGAGAGAGAAAGAAAGAGAGAGAGAGAGAGAGAATATGTGTGTCTTGTGTGTCAGTCCATCTTGATAAGTGTTAGCCTCTGCCACGTGTCAAAAGGGTTGTCATAGCGTGTTTAAAACTGTTATCAGACAGACGGAAAGATCGCAGTTCTCGGGCGTTTGGTCCGACTTTCAATCTTTTGTCGGATCAGATCAAACCGCCGGCTCGAGAAAAGCGTCCTTTTCGTATGACAACTGGTTACGTTCTGAAATATAAACTCCTTTTTTTCCCAAAGACGTTTTTTTTTTTTCTGAGAGAGAGAGAGAGAGATAGAGAGAACAAGGTAGTGAGAAAATGTGATGCCACACCCGACATGTTTTCTCACCTGGTGAGAAAACGTGAGAAGTAAAACGTGACGATATCACCCCGTCACGTGTTCTCAACAGGTGAGAAAACGTGACGGTACAGGTTCTCCATCGCTGCCTGTCGTTTGGCCCACGGCGTGTCGGGACTGCTGGGCGGCTGAAGGGGAGGGCAGCTTGGCTGGTCCCCTCCGCACTCGCCCCTGCCTCTGTCTACCAGCCCCCACCTGGAGACTGTTTCATCCGGATGAAAAGGAATTCACATGCCATAAACATCTTCTATTGCACGTCGATTTAGAGTATTTCATATCAAAGGATGATTTGTTTGACAAAACAATAGACTGCAAAATTCATTCTATCCCTATTCACAGATCACAGAGGCTGCTCCATCAAACTGAAGTTCTCTAGCTTTGAGAGGGGACCTGGCTGTGGAAGTTCAATAACTCATCGTTGAATGACTTAAACTATGTCACAGAGATGAATGGTTTGATAGATGATCATATATCACATATGGACGTAGACATCGATTATCAAATGGAATGGGAAATCCTAAAACTGAAGATTAAGAGTTTGACAATAAAATGCTAAAGGCAAGAGCATTGACAGAAGAAATCAGTCAGTAGAATTACAAGGTAAGTTAAATGACATAGTTATCAATATTGGAAAAAAAACCTAATGATATTCATTATCAAGAGCAGCGACAGCAATTAATGCAAAAAATAGCATTATTGGAAACTTGTAAAGCACGTGCAGCACAGGTAAGATCTAGAACGAATTTGGAGAGGGGGGAAAACACAAAATGTTTCCTAAACTTGGACAAATCAAGAGCAAAATCGAAGGTAATGGAAGAATTTGTAGATGAAAATGGTAGATAAGTTACACAACAGTCTGAAATCTTAGATAACCGATCTGTAACGCCGAAAAAAAAAAACGTACGCTGAGTTGGTTCGAGACAGTAAACAAACTGGTCCATTACGCCCATCAGAGATAACCGCTACGACTATTTCTACTGGGTAGTGTAGGAATCAATGCATACAGTGAACGTATCCCGCTTTCACTGGCAGACAAATTAGAATTACGCGCAAACCCGTCTCTAACATTAAGGTGGCACATACACCTGAAAATTGACCAAAAAACGTTTTTTTTTTTCACATGTTGACAAACTGATTGACTTTTCTTGTAGAAAAATGACTGAATTTTCCAATTCTGAAAACCGTTTTGCGATATCCTCTCCGTTACATGAAACAAATTCACTTTTTTTAAAGAGGTGGTCGAATGAAAAGTTTGTCCAAAACTGACGCTGAAACAGCGATCAGTTACCGACTAAAAATAATGAGCCAGTCCCTTCCTTGCTGCAAATAATAACGCCTCCCTTGATTTCTCGGTTAGTACACTTCCGACAAACGCATCTGTGGCGCAGTTTCGGTTCAGGGGTAATTTTTTTACATTTGTGTCTTCAAATATTATGAGGTAACCGATACGATATCGATAGGTGATAGTTGAATTATAGGTTTATCATGCCTGGAGGTAAAAAACATCGAGGATATCGGCCAAAAAAAGCGAAAGTTTCATGGCAACCCAACACTCGATTGGTGTAGTAAAGAAGGCACGTGTAGCAGACGATAAAATCAGTGATTCAAACGAAGAACTATCGACTTCTTCTACAGCAGATTTGGATGCCACGCCCACTTCCAGTGCTCGTAAACTCTCTGACAGTTCAAAGTTTTCGATGGTGGCAAGAAAGAGACTGGTGGTGTGAATGAATTTGATTTTGATGTTGAAGGGGTGAGTGGGAATAGGATTGTTGACATGGACATTCTTAATCAAAATTTGATGTCACATGCTGTGTGCTCAATATGTCACATGCCAATTCAACGTCTTGAAGTAAAGAGACAAGGTCTGGGATCACACTTGTATTCCATTGTGAAACTATAGGCTGTGATAACCAGAATATTTTTTCCAAATTGTGAAAACAACTCAAGTCAATTTAGAAAATTATTCCGCACGCACGCACTTACGCATGCACGCACGCACGCACGCACGCACGACACACACACACACACACACACACACACACACACACACACACACACACACACACACACACTCACACACACACACACACACACACACACACACACACACACACACACACTTCCATACGTTAACACATACACTCACATATACACAAACGCATACAGAGAAACATATGCACACGCTCGCGCTCGCGCACGCACACACACACACACACACACACACACACACACACACACACACACACACACACACACATACACGCACGTACACATACACCACCACCACCACCACCCACCACCACCATCAATAACAACAACAACTAGTAGTGGAATTAATCACTGGGTGCGGATTGACCCATACACTCTACACACCGCATAACAGTGATGCTTTTGTCATGTGTCTGCCAGGGGACTTGATTGAGTGGTCAGTACACGCCACTCAGTTCACACTCACACACGCACGCACGCACGCACGCACGCTCGCACGCACACTGGCACGCTCGCACACATTTTCATACGTATACACACATACACTCACCTACACAAAAATAGATACACACGCGCACGCGTGCACCCCCCCCTCCCTCCCCCCCCCCCCCCCCCCCCCCACACACACACACACACTACACTAGCATATAAACATGGACATATGTATACACACACACACTAGATAATCACGAGTCTTTCAGCTGTCATATAATTTCGTGTCCGGTGTTTCAAATGCTATCAGTTTTGCCCAGATATTGTTGGAAGACTATTATGTAGACCTGTTGACCGTTTGCATGCGTGTGCGTTTTCATGCGCGCCCGCTGTGTGTGTGTGTGTGTTGTTTGTGTGTGTGTGTGTGTGTGTGTGTGTGTGTGTGTGTGTGTGTGTGTGTGTGTGTGTGTGTGTGTGAGTGCGTGTATGTGTGTGCATGTGTACGTACGTGCGTCTGTGTGTGCGTGCGTGCGTGTGATATTGCACTGTAATTCAATGCAATGCTAATGCAATGCAATACTACACTATAATGCAAAACCATGCAATGCGATACTACTCTATAATGCAATGCAATGCAATACTATACTATGATGCAATGCAATGCAATGCGATACTACACTATAATGCAAAGCCATGCAATGCGATACTTCTCTGTATTACAATGCAATGCGATACTGCTCTATAATACAATGCAATGCAATGCAATGCGATACTACACTATAATGCAAAGCCATGCAATGCGATACTACTCTTTAATGCAATGCAATGCGATACTACTCTATAATGCAATGCGATACTACACTATGATGCAAAGCCATGCAACGCGATATTACTCTATAATGCAATGCAATGCCATACTTCTCTATAATGAAATGCAATGCAATGCAATGCGATACTACACTATGATGCAAAGCCATGCAACGCAATACTACTCTATAATGCAATGCAATGCAATGCAATGCGATACTACACTAAAATGCCAAGTCATGCAATGCGATAGTACACTGTAATGCAATTCAGTGTCATCCAATGCAGTGCAATACAATACTACATTATGATGCAGTGCAATTCATGCAATGCGATACTACATCATAATGCAATGCAACAGAATGCAATGCAACACCATGCAATGCAACGCTACATTATAATGCAAGGCAATACTACATCACCACGCAAACGATATTGAAAAACATAAAAAAAAATACAATGCAACGCAATGCAACCTAATACAATACAATACAACACAACATAGTGCAATGAAATACACAGTACAATACAGTACAGTACAATACAATACAGTACAGTACAGCACAGTGCAGTACAGTACAGTACAGTACAGTGTCGTGCCGTGCAGTACAGTACAGTACAGTGCAGTACAGTA
>JADBJO010012278.1:30000-32500 GCA_016801955.1 Conus betulinus
ATATATATATATATATATATATATATATATATATAATGAAGGTAAAACCCTGGAATACGCTGGACACCGCTCAATGATGTAAGGGTGCACTGCTGCTCCAGAAACTGGCCAGTCAACAAGTACAAGAATAAAAGCAGGCACACCAGCCACACACTCTTCATGTTTTTTTTTAAAAAAACTTTCGCCTTTTATTTAGGCTTCGTCAGTATCTGCAACACAAACAGTCATGTAAATGCACACTCCCACCCACCCAACCACACACACACGCACAACCAACAAACCCCCAACCACCCACACACACACACACACACACACACACACACACACACACTCACAACATACTATATCATATTATCATGGCTCCTCCAGATTTAACTCTAAATGTTGAGTCCATTCCCAATATATGCATCTCCACCCACTCACTCACCCACTCACAGGCTACACACTCTATCCTTATTTTCCCATATATAAAATCCCCCCCCCCCCCCCACACACACACACACACACACCAACTTGGGGTGTGCATGGGGGAGGGGGGCATGAGGAAATCCTTAGAGAATCTGACATTCCGCCCTAAAAAACTTTCATTTTCTAAATAATTTTTAGAGTTATGGGTTGAAAATTACATAGTCACGAGAACCCGCAAAACATCAGCAATGGCAGACGGAAAGTCATAGACGCTGGCACATAATCCCAGTAAAGAGGTTAAGCTAAACCATTAGTACAACTCCACTCACATCTTACACAATGCAAACTGTCATTCTAAATAATAATGCCCTATACCTGTATTACTTTTAAGAAAGTTATAATAAAAACTACCAGTAAAAACGGAGTTAAAACATCTCAGTGTTAAAAGCTTACCAGAACCCCTTGTTTCACATTGCACACTGGTGCTGAAGACAACCATCCACGGCTTGTCAAATTGTTGTGAACTAAGAACAAGGTTTTTTTTTTTGGGAGAAGGTGGAACATAAGGTCTCATCTGAGCTGCACCACACCTAATGTAATTTATATGATTCAGTGCAAATTACATCAAGATTTCCTCTATGTAGGGTCAACAGTAAATTTGAAAAAGAGATGGGCGAATCATAAAAGTGATCTTAAACTTAGTAAGACTGAAAAATTGAGCATGTGTGGACTACAGAAAAATTGCTAGAAAGAGAACTGTATTGGCAGGCTAATTTGGGCACATTGTCAACAGGAGGGAATGAAAGGAAAGATTTCGCTTCAGTTATGAAAAAGAGAAATCAGTTCTGAGTGAGTGGAGGGGTGGAGGAGTTGAGATGGTCCCTATCACTTGCTGGGAGGGGGGTGGGGGGTGGAGGGGGGAGCGGTGGGGGGGGGAAGTATGATAGAAAGTATTAAATTATGAAAAATCTGAGATGACTCCAGATCGGATGTATAGGATTTTTTTTTTTTTTTTTTAAATACATTTTAAATTATTATTATTAGAACAAAGATGATATTTTGTGCTTACTGTAATTCTAAAAATTCCCCCCCCCCTTTTTTTTTTTTTTTTTTTTTTTTTTGAAAGTACCAATGAATGTTTTCTTAATTACTGTTGGTTTGAGGTACGTCCCCCCCCCCCCCCCCCCCCCCCCCCCTCCCTTGGTTGTTCCTTCCTTCCACACTTGCCCCTTTTCCCTTCTCTTCCAGCCATGATTCCAGTTCAGGCTTAAATTGGATGTGGTGAAGGTGAATGAGTTTTGTGTGTGTGTGGAGTGTGGGGTGGAGTGTGGGTGAGTAGTGTGTGTGTGGGTGTGTGTGTGTGTGTGTGTGTGTGTGTGTGTGTGTGTGTGTGTGTGTGTGTGTGTGTGTGTGTGTGTGTTATAGAGAGATCAAGAGAGAGAGATCAAGAGAGAGAGAGGGGGGAGAGAGAGGGGGGGGGTGGGGTCGGGGGAGACAAATGGGGGCGGGGGGCGGGGAAAGGGGAGAGAGAGAGAGAGAGAGAGAGAGAGAGAGAGAGAGAGAGAGAGAGAGAGAGAGTAGAGTATGTTGTTGTATGTCCGTTTACCTGATTAAAGTGTGGGCTAAATAGAAGATAGGTTGTAGTGAACTGTGTTTACAAAAAACTTGTTTTTAGTTCACAACAATTTGACAAGCCGTGGATGGGTGGTTGTCAGTGTGCAATGTGAAACAAGGGGTTCTGGTAAGCTTTTTAACACTGAGATGTTTTAACTCCGTTTTTACTGGTACGTTTTTTTTTTTATATAACTTTCTTAAAAGTAATATAGGTATAGTGTATTATTATTTAGAATGACAGTTTGCATTGTGTAAGATGTGAGTGGAGTTGTACTAATGGTTTAGCTTAACCCCTTTACTGGGATTATGTGTGGCAGCGTCTATGACTTTCGTGTGCCATTGCTGATGTTTTGCGGGTTCTCGTGACTATGTAATTTTAACCCATAACTCTAAAAAATTATTTAGAAAATGAAAGTTTTTTAGGGTGGAATGTCAGATTATCTAAGGATTTCCTCATGCCCCCCTCCCCCATGCACAC
>JADBJO010012278.1:42500-45000 GCA_016801955.1 Conus betulinus
CAACTTAGCATGTTCCAATGACAGATCGGGAATACTGTTGGGAGTGCTGTTACAGCGCGATTTATTCAAAGGCTCGATTTGTCCATTTGGACAAATCAGATCATTGGGTTACTCGGAATGCAACACATTGCGCTGGCGAGTCAGTGGAAAAGTCAAAAGATGCGTGGTTTAAAAAAAAAAAAAAAAAAAAAAAAAGATTTTGATGATATGAAAGTAGTCGTAATTTTTCTTTTCTTTTCTTTGATTTTTTTTTTCGGGATGGAGTGGGGGGGTGGGTTCTCGTTTGTTTTCGTTCTGCACATGATATTATGCTGACTCCACAACACTTGTCTTTTGTGACATGGGTACCAGTGACGTCACTGTGGCTGGATCATTACCTGATGTCGTCATCACTCTGAGATTGACGGACGTCACAGAACAGGATTTGGGAGTCTGGGCATTGTCTGCTTCAAACCCAACAGGCTCTGACACATTGAGTTTTCATCTGTCAGTCACTGAACGTGAGTATGATGCCATTTTTTTTTCATATTTTTTTCATTTGTTAGCTGTTCCTCTTTTAGTTGTTAATTTCTCTTACCATGGCATTGCAATGTTTCCTTGTTGCTGGTGCCACTCTCCGAGTGCCAACATCTCTAAACGTGCAACCAGAAACATTCATTTTGGGTCCTGATCAGACTAGGAAGAGTTACGCTCACAGCAATTCTTTCGTAAGGGGAGCTGGATTTCATTCTTCGATACATGCATTATCCGCAATAAGTAAATCTTCATTGTAATTTTCCAATCTTCCTCTTTGAGCTCGCACAGCATTCAACGATAACTCGTCTGTCTGTCTGTCTGTCCTGTCCGTCCGTCCGTCCGTCCGTCGTCTCTCTCTCCGTCCCTCTCTCTCTCTCTCTCTCTCTCTCTCTCTCTCTCTCGTGCGTGCGTGTGTGCGTTTTGTATCTCTTCGTGCCCTTTCAGTGTCTTCAGTCATTTTATTAGTGTTTGTTTGCCAGTGAACAAGAACTCGCTGAGTTTGTTGAACGACTGGATGAAATGTCCACCGCATTCAAATTGGCGCCAAGAAGACCCAACTGATGGCCAGCCCCAACCCACCAGCAATTCTGATACAACCATCCATGGTCGAAAGCAAGAAAAACTGTCCAACTTTGCACTGACCTGGGGCCCACCATTAGCAATGGAGGATCGAACCGAGAAACCTCCCAGTGGCAGAGTGGACTGACCACATTGCAGAGTGGACTGACCACATTGCAGAGTGGACAGACACTATTGCAGAGTGGACTGACCACGTTGCAGAGTGGACTGACCACATTGCAGAGTAGACTGACCACATTGCAGGGGTGGACTGACCACATTGCAGAGTAGACTGACCACATTGCACAGTGGACAGACACTATTGCAGAGTGGACTAACCACGTTGCAGAGTGGACTGACCACATTGCACAGTGGACTGACCACATTGCAGAGTAGACTGACCACATTGCAGAGTGGACGGACCACATTGCAGAGTGGACTGACCACGTTACACAGCGGACTGACCACATTGCACAGTGGACTGACCACGTTGCAGAGTGGACTGACCACATTGCAGAGTGGACTGACCACATTACAGAGTGGACTGACCACATTGCAGAGTAGAATGACCACATTGCAGAGTGGACTGACCACATTGCAGAGTAGACTGACCACATTGCAGAGTGGACAGACACTATTGCAGAGAGGACTAACCACGTTGCAGAGTGAACTGACCACATTGCACAGTGGACTGACCACATTGCAGAGTAGACTGACCACATTGCAGAGTGGACGGACCACATTGCAGAGTGGACTGACCAAATTACACAGCGGACTGACCACATTGCACAGCGGACTGACCACGTTGCAGAGTGGACTGACCACATTGCAGAGTGGACTGACCACATTGCACAGTGGACTGACCACATTGCACAGTGGACTGACTACATTGCAGAGTGGACTGACTACATGGCAGAGTGAACAGACAACATTGCAGAGTGGACTGACCACATTGCAGAGTGGACTGACCACATTGCACAGTGACTGACCACATTGCAGAGTGGACAGACACTATTGCAGAGTGGACTGACCACATTGCAGAGTGGACTGACCACACTGCAGAGTGGACTGACCACATTGCAGGGTGGACTGACCATATTGCAGAGTGGACTGACCACATTGCAGAGGAGACCGACCACATTGCAGGGTGGACTGACCACATTGCAGAGTGGACTGACCACATTGCAGAGTGGACTGACCACATTGCAGAGTTGACTGACCACATTGCCCTTCAAGGCATGTGCATGCTCTGCTGTATTCTATCCCCTTCATCAGTTGCCACACCAACTGATCACACAATTGCAGAATCTTCCTGAAAGTGCCAGACGGTTCCAGACATGGTTCCAGATATCATGTGTACCTTGACTGGTCCCATTACATCATTGAACTCAACAAGAACAGTTCATGGATTTTGATGGTCTGTGCC
>JADBJO010012278.1:47500-59091 GCA_016801955.1 Conus betulinus
CACTTGTCAGTGACTTTTTACGCAATAGGAAAGAAAGAGCCAATAAATGTAGGACAGTGAAATAAACCAACACAGTCAAATTTGGAGAAAAAAAAATATTCATGAATGTGTTGTCTTTCAATGGGTAGGCTAGAGGGCCGGCTAGAGGTGCTGTGAAGTGGGTTCCCACTTAGGATTTTTTTCTTTTTTTTTTTTTTTTTTTTTTGGGGGGGGGGGGGGGGGGAGAGGAAGGGGGTTGCAGCCCCCCAAAGCCCCCCTTAGATCCGGCTCTGGTGTGTGTATGTGTGTGTGTGTGTGTGTGTGTGTGTTGCTGGTGTCCTACTAGGTCAAGCAACTGCTGTTCTTCCATGACTCTCTGACACTACAGAATGAGTGTTTTCCTACCTGGTGCGATCTTTGAATTCTTCAAAGAGATCAACATTACATTTTTCATCGGATCTGATATTTCACAGTGTAAAGATTTGTTAGATCTGGGGTTTTAGAAAATGCATTTTTAAGAGTTGCGTGAATGAATGACTTGTGAGTTGACTTCAACGCGGTGACAGCCCTGATATGGCCCTTTGCGGTCGGCCGGGCTATAAGCAACATCACCTTACCTTACCTTATGCCCTCCCTGCCAGGCAATGTCGTCGATGCAGCTTGTTCAGAGGGCCCCGAGTTGTCTTCCTTGTGGACCGCTTTCGACACTACCATTGCCCTGCAGGTGCTCACTGTCATCGTCCTCATCGTTTTCATCATCTGGGTGTGGCGGAAACTATCGCGCGCAGCTGGTATGTCACGCTGATTTGGAGAGAGAGAGAGAGAGAGAGAGAGAGAGCTCAGGCAGCACAGCCGTAAAGCTGTGTTCTGTCTCGTGAGTGTCGTTCAGTTTGTTACTAAAGTTGGCTTCCCTCGGCCTACACTTACTGCTCCATTCCATTCCGCCACTTGATTTCAGTTGGAACAAGTTTTGTCTCGCCAAATATCGCTGATTAGTGATGATCAATCAAGTGTTCCTGACTGTACTAGCTGTTATGTCTTTCTAGGGTGTTGTTAAATGTAAAAGGTCAGTTTTGTCTGTCTCTTAATGTTGCTAATGCAATGTACGGGTAATTTTCTTTCCAGGCTCACCTGATGCCTCTGGTCCCAAGCTACAGTGAGTACACGTGATGTTTGTACCTTTCTGTGCGTGGAAATCATCAATAGATTGATGCGTGTAGATCTATCTGTCTCCCAGAACAAAACTCGGCGGTGTATTAAGGTATGTACTTATCTCCCTCGGAAGAACCCAGCAGTAGATTAATGTATGTATTTATTTCCCTAGGAAGAACTCGGTAGTTGATTGATGTATGTACTTATCTCCCTAAGAAGAACTCAGTAGTTGCTTAATGCATGTACTTATCTCCATAGGAAGAGCTCAGCAGCTGATTAATTATGATTATGTACTTATTCCCCTTGGAAGAACTCAGCAGCTGACTAATGTATGCACTTATCTCCCTAGGAAGAACTCAGCAGCTGATTACATAAGATATGTACTTATCTTGGAAGAACTCAGCAGTTAATTAATGTGTGTACTTATCTCCCCAGTTTGTCAGCAGTTTACTTATATATGTATCTGTCTCTTTAAGAATCGGTAAAAGATTGATTGTGTACCTATCTCCTTCAGTCAAAGTCAGTAATAGGGTAATGTGTATGCCTATAAGTCACCAATAGATTATGTGTGTTACTGTCACCCAAAGCAGTTGTGAGATGCAGAAAGAGAGGGAGAGAGAGAGAGGGAGGGAAGGAAGGAAAGGGGGGAGGATGTGTTGGGGTGGGAAGGATGGTGGTTGTGGAAAACTGACTGTAATACACAGAGACATGACAAAACTGAGTTAACAATGTTCCTTTCTATCCAACTAGACCACCAGATTCTGTTGAGGACTATCTGGAACCAATGCCTCATCGAGTGGGACGTTCAGGTAAACTTTATATGAGTGTTGGTATCTCCTGTCACTGGCACCTTGATGTACTGAATGTACAGATAAACTCTCCATGTACAGAGTTGTGAAAGGTGATGCTTTGTGTGCGTAGAATGTTGACACTGCTTAATACCAGCTGCATGACGTGAGAGCATACAGATAAAATCTATGGTATGAAATCATAGCCTGCAGAACATAAACGTAATCTCTGTATTTAGAGTGCTGGTGCCATATCAGTAACATGACTTGTGAGTTCTGTATGTACTATTGTGAAATATAACTACATGGTACCAGCTCCATGTTAGGTGATATTCAAAGAACAGGTAAGTTCTGCATGCTCTTCTGTGAAATGTGACAACTTGGTGTGGTCTGTGTAAAGTACAGGTAAGCTGAATGAAGAGAATATTGATTCTACCTGGTGCCAGTAAAATGGCGTGTAAGTTACACCCAGGTAATAAGTCACAAGCATATTTTGCCTTAGTTTAGGTCTTTAGGTGTAGTGGAGTCATTCACTCTGTCAGTGTCTGAGTCCCGCATGTAGCAGTGCTACTGTCAAAGCCATCCTTGCCGTTGTAACCATCTACGGCTGTTTTGTCGCAGTGCTAACACGAGTCTCTCTTCTATAAACAGGAGGCTCTAGCACTGGTCTATCACTAGCGTCAGAACATCCTGAGCAAGACCTAGCTTCTGAACTAACTATAAGTAAGCCAGTCCGCCGTCTTTGAGCATTGGCATTGTACTACCAGTGTTCGTCTGTTTGTTTACCTGACCATCAGTGAACACTTCTGAAGAGATGTGCACTTCCACTGAGCTCGCCTTTGTAAACAGCATCTGTGTATCACTGCAGTGCCAAGGTCTGAAATGTGACATCAGGTAAGGGGCAGTTCGTGTGTATTTCTAGATTGTGAATGATTTCATCACCTGAAATCCTTCAAAACAAGTTAATTGAGTGGAGGGGGGGGGGGAGGTGGGGAGGGGGGGGGGTTTCATCTGATATATCAGTTTAATCTCGATTTTTGGCACAGCTTTATGCTATACCTCAAAATGTCCACGTAAGATTATAGCCTGTAACAAAATCCTAATTGTGGCGTGTAACAGTGACTGTCCGTCCACAAGCTGAAAAGACGCGTTGGTCTGTGTGGTAAGAACAGCCTGTAGGATAGGGTTCTCTTCATCTTTCCTTGAGTGTCCACCTTCACCGAGTTGAAGATTCTGACACCAAGTTCATGACAAGCGCTCGATAGCGTACTACAAATCGGCGAAAACCATGTGAAAGGTCGCTGAAAATGGGTATAACTTGACGAACTCTACGAACATGGACAGGTCGGATGCAGATACTATGCGACAGTGCATCAAGATCGACGTCGCTATACATACGGTGTGAGCTGATGCGTGCCGAGAGTCATGTTGCCAAACTGAAGTAATGGTTGAGTGTTTACGTCCTCGTAGCGAAAGCTTTTAGGGACATGTTTTTCTTTCACGGTAGTCTTTTCTGCTAAACTGAAGAACGATTTCAGTTATTTAGGAGGCCTAGCAGGGAGAATTTCCGTGAATTTGTCTGCTCATACAGATGATTCATTACACATCGAAGAGGGGGGGGGGCTGCAGTCTTCTTCTTCCTCTTCTTATTCTTCTCTCCCTTGACTACCGCCTTCGTCATTTTGAAGATTCAGTTTTTTTTCACCGACACCACCCCAATACGTATGTCACAAAAACATACAGCAACCCAGATTGGCGAGTTTTTGTTGTGTTGTTGTTGTTGTTGTAGTTGTTGCTTATCTCCCTTTGCCCTAGCAGCCTGTCAAGAGATCAAAATTCAAATCAAACTCGTTTGAATGAAATTTGAGAAGTGTCTGGGTTTAGGGGAATAACTGCAGTCAAGTCTACACTTCAGTTTTGCTGCTGCACACTTGTGTGTAGTATTATTGCAACTGTTTCAGTCCATTGAATTTCAACCTTTCTTTTTTTCTTTCTTTTTTTTTTTTTTTTTTTTTTTTTTTTTTTGCACATTGGAAGGGAAGTTTGAACAGAAAAATTGAAAGAAAAGACAGAAATACTTCCTCATAGATGAAGATCTTCCCTCATCAGAGAGAGAGACCACTCTACAGGACCATAAATGTTTATATGAACACTCCCCTATCACTACCCCAGTTCATTAGTATTTTCCTGGTGCATGGTATGTAATGGGGTTCTAGAAGGAGGTGTGCCATGTAAGGTCATTGACAAAATACAAAGCTTAAGTACTTTTTTCTCCCTGTTGCAGCCTTTACTCATTGTCTCCATGCCCTTCCCATTTCCTTCTCCACTTCAAAAATCATGAAAACTAAAATGTGCATGTAATGGAGGATATCTGATTTTATAACAGTTCAAAAGACAAAAAATCATGGTAACAAACAGAAGAATGCATTTACGCAAACTATGAATGAATCACATGTAGACAAAGAGGTTTTTGTTCTTTCATTTAGACTCTAGAGGGTAAAAGTTTTATGCTTCTAGTTTTCAGGCGTTCTTCTTTGATTTTCTGTAAAATTTACAATCAGATCAAAAGACAGAGGAATGGGTATGCAGACTAGTGCATTGCTAATCAGTTTGATTTGAAAATGTTTTTAATTCTGTGGGGTTTTTTTTTTTTGTTTTTTTTGTTTCAAGAACTCTTTAAGTGTTAACAATTGGGGAAAAAAAAATGTCTCCATTGTATCTCTCACAGTGTATCAGTCAACCTATCCTTATCTATTGGTAGGATGCCCGAACTCAGTTTTAGGATTGAGGATCAATCCCTCTGAGCTTGAACCCCAGAAATTCTAATCAGTGATTTTTTTTTTTTCTTTTTTAGACTTGGATTCGGATGATAAGGATCCCCAGAACAGAAAGTAAGTATATGCTCAATTTGTTGTTGGGTGTTTTGTCTTCTTTTGCACGACTAATGGTCTTGGCACAGTGTGTTTCCAGATCTCTGTATCATTGCTAATAATACTAAAGGAACAGAGGAAGACGGGGGGGGGGGGGGGGGGGGGGGGGACAGGAGGAACAAAGAAGAGGAAGGTACAAATTATCATCATCATCATCATTGCCTATTACCCCACCTGGGGTACAGGCTGCCAACCAAGGACCTCCGGGCATCTCTGTCCTGCGCTCTTTTCTCCAGCTGGTTCCAAGTCATTCCCATGTTCCTGATGTCTGCTTCCACGTCCCTGTGCCAGGTGTTCCTTGGCTGACCTCTTTTTTGTTTTCCTTGGGGGTTCCATGTTAGGGCTTGTCTGGTGATGTGGGAAGGATGTAGGGTTGGAATGTCAGAAATATTATAAATTATAAAGATAATATTAATAATAGTAGTAAGTATAATAGCTGTATCAGTTATGAAGTTGTATGAACAGTTATAATATATTGGTGATAGTAAAAAATAGTTTGTTGGTAATAATGATAAAAGTGATAGTAGTGATGATGTTAATGGTGATGTTAGTGCTAACTGAAGTAATGAGAATGATAAAGTTGGTGGGTTTTGTTTGTTTTTACGATGATGATGGTAGTGCTGATAATGATGATATGATGACAGTGATACTGATAGCAATAATTATATAAGTGATATTGGTAATAGTTTATGTTGGTGAAAGGAATATAATTGGCCAATAAGTAAAAGTCAACAGTACTACTGGAGCAGGGAGAAGGTGGTGAGATAAAGACAGTGATATTGATAATGGTAATACTAATAGCATATGAAAATAGGGATGATCAATAAGTGAAAGGTTAACTGTATTATGGAGCAGGGAAGAGGGGGAAGGGGGGGGGGGGGGGTAAAAAAAGAGATGGGGGGAGGGGACTACACACCTACTCCTCTACACACACCTAGACACATACACACACTTTTCTCTCTGTCTAATTTAGTATATCAGTACTATTAATACTACAACTTTCTGCTGGTGACAGGATTAGTGATGGAACCTAGTAGTGATTATGAACATAATGGTAGTGATGATAATGATAGTAACAGCAGCAACAATGACATCAGTAATGATAATGATGATGATGATGATGATAATGACGATAATGATAATGACAATAATGATAGCATTATAATAGTAAAGATAGTAATAATGGTGGAAGTAATCTTAGTAACAGTTGGTGGAAAAGAAATGGTCAATGACTAGAAAGCAAACAGTGCGATGATGATAATATGATAGGTGTTGTAAATGTCAGTAGTAATAGTGGCTGGAAAAAAATAAAAATGATCAATGAGTTAAGAGCTAGCATTCCTATTGAGAGAAAAAAAAAAGAAGAAAGAAAGAGCCCCCCCCCCCCCCCCCTCCCCCCCCCTACATAGCTATACATACCTACACACACCTACGCACACAAAAACGGGAATAGAACTCTTGTAGAGGAGATAGAGTATGAAGTAAAAGAAAATCAGATGAAGAAATGGGAGTGGGTATCTGAGTAAAGAATAGGTTGATGTAGCAAATTAGCAGAGTGTACTGGGAGGATAAAGGAAGACAGCTGTAGCATCTGTATGAGGTAGACAGTGGGAGGTATGGGTAGTATGTGTTGTTGGTGGCAGAATAATGGGCTGATTTTATGGTGGTGGATAGGCACATGCTAGCTGCTACTTTTGGATGTTGATGCTATGAGGATGGAGGGAAGAAGGCGAAGGGTTAAAAAAAAAAATAGGGAGGAGGGGGCTGGCAACATACCTACACCTATACACTTACACACACACACACACACACACACACACACACACACACACACACACGCATGCACACGCACACTTGCACGCACACATACTTGCACGCATGCATGCACACACGCATGCATGCATGCACGCACGCGCGCACACACACTCACACACACAAAAACACACACACACACACACACACACACACACACACACACACACACACACACACTCACACACTTTTCTTTTTTTCATATTAAGTTATTGTGTATAAGTATCACTACTATTACTTCTTTAATTAAAGCTGGCAATAGGATTAGTAATCATAGGACACAGTGATCTTAAGTACAATGGTAGTGATAATAAACTGTTACCACTGTTAAATTCATTCTTTTATTGATATTGTCTTTTATATGCTTTATAATATTTCTGACATTCCAATCCACCACTTTTCTAGCCTCCTATATCATCGCTATCATTACTATATTATGGTTACAATCATAATTATAATCAAACTATTAATAAACCTATTTGAACTATTGATACGCCTGATTCCATCCTTCCCATAATTTGTACCCTCCTTCTCCTCTTTGTTCTTCCTGTCCTCCCCCTTCTCCTTCTCCCTTTTTCCTTCCTCCCTTCCCCTATCGTTACTAGTATTAGTACTTTTATTATCATTATTATTATTTGATAGTATTTTTTATTATGTTTTTGTGACATTACTTTTATTATTACTGTTATTACCACTGCTGTTTATTATTGTTGCTAATATTATCATCATTATTATTGATACTAGTGTTATTATTGATATTACCGTCAAACCACAAATTGTTGCCACAACAACCATGCTGTTGACATTCCTCCAACCCCTCTCCTTTCTTCCATACATCAACTGCTATTGTCATGTTATCACCAAAAGTGGTAGTATTCCTCTCTTTATTATTTTTTTCAATATTTTATATCATCATCATTATCATTATTGCTATCAGTATTATTATCATCATTACTTTTTTAACTCGCATTATCTCCTTCCCAAGGCCTTATTTTCATTTGACGCCCATCTTTTGCGGAATTTGACCAGGTCTGTGATTGATCGTTCTTCATTCTTCTTGTCATGTTGTTTTATCTTGCCTGAAGAAGACCTAGGAGGTTGAAACGTGTTGTTTTATCTTGTGATTCATTTGTCCATGTTGATTGGAGGAGTTATTTCAAACACTTTTTCAGATTTGTGTAGATTTCTGCCTGCAGTCGCCTCACTTGGCAACGAACTTATTTCCGTGAGTTGAAGTCATCAGTAGGTTCATTGTGCACCTACCTCCCTAAGCTGAAGTCATCAGTAGGTTCATTGTGCACCTGCCTCCCTAAGCTGAAGTCATCAGTAGGTTCATTGTGCACCTACCTCCCTAAGCTGAAGTCATCAGTAGGTTCATTGTGCACCTGCCTCCCTAAGCTGAAGTCATCAGTAGGTTCATTGTGCACCTGCCTCCCTAAGCTGAAGTCATCAGTAGGTTAATTGTGCACCTACCTCCCTAAGCTGAAGTCATCAGTTGAGTAGAGTCTGTACTTATCAGGGAGAAATCATCGGAGGTTAATGTGTGTACCTATCTCAATAAGTAGAAGCTGTTAGGATATGAATGTCAGTACCTGTCTCCACAAGCAGAAATCATCAGTAAATTAAATGTGTGTACCTGTCTAAGCAGAAGTTGAGAGTAGATTAATGTGCGTACGTATCTCTCCAAGTAGAAGTCATCAGCAGATTAATGTGTGTACCCAGTTCCCTGGGTAGACTTCAGTTGTAAATGAGAGAGAGAGAGAGAGATGAGAGGTGTTTGATAACGGACTGTATCAGTCTAAAGTAGTACAAACCTGCCCACTGTTTTAAGCCAACGATGTTTGCTTTCATCCAACTAGGCCGCAAGGCTCTGATGGGGATTACCTGGAGCCAGAGCCCCGCCGTGTGGAACAGACAGGTAGGCTCTACATACATGCAGAGTGCTGTGAAATGTCATTACCTTGTACCAGTACCATTGCTTATAGTTATACACAGAATATACAGGTAAGCTCTGTATGTAGAGTCGTTGTACTACCAGTGTGTAATATAGAAAGGTAAGCTCGGTAGTGCTGGTACGGCCTGGTATTAGTAACTTGGTAGGTGGACTGGCAGGCTAGCTCGTGCTGTGAACTATTACTACCTGGTACCAGTACCACAGCCATGTGGAATGTACAGGTAAGCTGTGATGGGGGTGCGGTGAAGAGACTGTACTTTGGACCAGTAACAAAGTGTGTAAACGACCCCCGGCCCCAGGCAATACATCACGAGCACCGTTTGCCTTAGTTTATGTTTTTCTTTGCTCTCTATACCTTAATCAAAGTACAGAGAATAAAAAGAATGCAGAGGACGTTCATTGTAATGGTTGTGGATGCCCAGCTGTGGGTGGAAATGAAAAGAAAATGTGAGGTTTATGAGAAATGTCAGCTGATTTATTTCCATGCAATGTTTATTGAACAACAACACTAAGCAAAAATAAACTCCTGGATGCAGGCACCTTTTGCTTTACCTTAAGATTTGTATTGAGCCTTGAGGCCATCTTCTACACCTCTAAGGTGGCTACAATCTGAGTGTCCCCGTTCATTCAAATGTTGCCTTTATACTGTAAGAAAAAAATGGTGAAAGCTGCCTGGACTTTCTGTTATACAGACATCTGTCTCCTGAGCTTTTATTAGTTGAAAATAAAACTTGTTAACACCATCTGTCCAGCAGTGGAATGGAATTGACAGTATAGGGTTCTGTTGGGATAATAACTAGAGTGACAATCATATCATCATCGTTGTCATCATCGTCATTGCTAGGGCTCTTTGGAGGGAACATAGTTAGATGAGGCATGTTAACATTTTACTATTTCAAGATGACAAAGGGCACAGTGAGTCGAATCAGAATCACTGGTTTTGATGAACCTGGCTGGGTGCTAAATCCAGTCTCGTGCCACTGCTTCCAATGACCTCAGAATGTGAAAGATGTGTCGGCTCTGTCAGTCATCCTGTCCCCCCAGTAAAACCTCCAGCTCGTGACGTCAAGGCTGTTCCAGACCATGTTTGTGGCCTCCTGTCAGGCAGATTGTCATTGTTGGAGTTTCTGGGGGTGCAGTGCTTCCTCTGGCAGTGCTCACTGTGTGTATGATCTCTAATCTGTTGAGCACATGGCGCTTGGTTGTGTGTTCACATGCACCTCCTACCTTCCTGTCATGTTTTGTGAATTAATTAAGGAGGGTTGAAATGGAGGAGTGGGGGAGGGGGGGGAGGTGGGCAGGAACAAGTGGTTTGGATGTGGGACTTGAATGAATGATGAATGCTCAACACATTAGGTTGCTGATATAGTGTATTCGCTTAAGTATCAGTTGATCTTACTGTTATCCATTCATGATTATCATTCATCTGATCCTGCCTTGATGATGCAACACTGACTGGAGCCATATTCACTACCACCTTCTCTTGTGACAGAACGTGCAGCAGCACAGAACAGGATCATGCATACTCGGAGGTCAATCCGGCAACCATGATTGATGCAGCAAGAGTGCCTGTCCCTGATCAAATCGCCAACAAGGTAATGGCAGCCATGTTATCTTGATTCCTCATGGTACGCATCTCAAAATGCTACACTGAAAATTGCTGCATTGATAGGTGCATGACTCTTGCTTTCCAGCTGACTTGTGCATTTTTGTGTCTTCTCAGTTTTATTTATAACCCGCTAGTCCTTGGTGTTCAGGTGGGGTGTTTGTTTGCTTACATGGCTGCATGACACAGCATGCTGTGAAATTCAGCAACCCTCTCTGATGTCAGTGTGATTTGCACAAGTCGCCCATCAGCAAAGTCATTCAGCAAACAAAATTCAGTGAATTCATCAGCCAGCCTAAATCTAGTAAAATATTCGTTGAATTGTGATCTGCCAAATAATGCACTTTGACAGTGACCATGCGTCAGTTTGGTAAACAAAACCCGAGTAGGATAATGCAAATAGCTGTACAACCGTGAGCAAGGCTAAGACAGTGGATAATTTGTCCTGCCAAATGAAAAACAGATTATTTACAATATGAAGACATCACTCAGATATATGAGATGGTTGCATTATGCATGGTTTTCTACAGTCTAGTGGTAGACCCAGGGTGGTTTGTAGGAGTCAGGTTTGAAATGAACCTGGAATTCCACAAATGGAAAATGTTTTGCATATCACTTGTGAAATCAGGGTAGGTTGCTGAATTTAATGGCATGATCCACATGTAGACACCCGCGTGTGCTTCTGATACTTTTTACTGGTGAAGTCCTTCTTGATTGTTTTGTTTCTGTTCCAAAGCTTACATTTACAAAGTGCCAGTGTAGATGTGCAGCAGTAAAGATGATCATGTTTAGGTGCATACAGATCTGGGTCTTGCAGCATTTGTCGTCCGATATTGAATTCTCCTTCCATCTATTTTTTAGGGGCTGCCTCTGAAAACCAGCTTTGTTTTTTACATGTTATGTACTTGCCATAATGCAGGGATAATTTGTGGCCAAATGAATGGATTAGTGACCAATTAAAAAAAAAAAAAAGATTAATAGTGAAATATGTGTGGTATGTTTTGTGAACACTTAAATCTATGAGCACATTGTATCAGAGCATTAATGATGTATTAGGTGTTTCTAAAAATGGATGTATTTGTTGGAATATACACGGTTGCTTGGGTAAAGCATGACAGCTTGAAAAAATTTCCTTTTTGTGGTTTAAATACCTTTTTTTGCCATCTGTATATGGCTTTATCATTTGCCTGTTTAATGTCTTTCCTCTCCACTTTCCTGATGAGTTAATAAAGCTCTTTGAGCTGTGCAGGATTTGTAAGATGAATGTAAGTAACCCTTAACAGCAGTGGTGATATCATCATCATCGTTTCTTCATGTTGTTATGACTTAATCTGATATTATTATTATCAGTATTGTCATTCTGCATACAT
>JADBJO010012279.1:0-2500 GCA_016801955.1 Conus betulinus
CCCAGTGTGAAGTTGGGTGTAGATGTAAATGCCTTATGGCGAGTATGCACTAAAAAGTATTAAAAAAAAAAAAAGCCAGGACTCTGTCAATCTATCTTTATAAAGCCTTTAAGGTGTATTCCTTTATCAATTCTTAAATTACTACCACCAGGTGAGTTTGGGATTGATTTGATTGTTCACAATTGTCAGTTCTAAAAAATAAGTGTTTATTATCAGGTGGGGTAATGGCCTATACATGAACAAACTTTCCGTATTCTCTCTCGTCTCTCTGTCTCTGTCTCTGTCTCTCTTCTCTCTCTCTCTCTCTTCTCTCTCTCTCTCTCTCTCTCTCTCTCTCTGAACTGGATTTGGACCGAGGGGGGAAAACTGTCATGGGCTTACCCACTGATGGGCATCTGTCCCATGAAAAACAGGTGAGATCACTCTGCTAACACGAAGTTCTGACACAGATTACCTCCCTTGCAGACTTGAAGATCTGCCTATTGTAGGCGTTGTTAGTGATCTGGTGAGCGGAGTGTTAGAAAGGCGAACACAGGACTGCAACCATCCAATCTTCCTGCCGCGTGATTCCATAGATATAGCGCGTGCAAAGCTTGTAGATCGATAGCGAATCTCTGACGGTCTGTCAGCAGCCTCTCTCTCTCCTCTCTCTCTCTCTCTCTCTCTATCTCTCGCCTCTCTCTCTCTTCTGTGGTGTGTGTGTGTGTGTGTGTGTGTGTGTGTGTGTGTGTGTGTGTGTGTGTGTGTGTGTGCCTGTCTCTCTCTGTTTGTCTGTCACGTCGGTCTGTCTTTGTCTCTATCTTTTTTCTCTCTGTCTCTCTCTCAAACTGTCTGTTTGTCTGTCTCTCTCATTCTTTCTCTGTCTTTGTCTCCCTCTTCTCTCTCTCTGTCCTCTGTGCTTTTGTCTCTGTCTCTGTCTGTCTCTCTCTGTTTTTCTCTCTCTCATCTCCGCTCGCTGTCTCTCTCTCATATATGTACAATCCGATTCTTATGTCTCTCCCTCTTTGATCCCAATCTTTTCTTCTGTCGTGATTCTCTAATCTTCCCCCTCTCTTCTTCCTGTCTCTTTCTTTACTATTAATCATTTTTTTATTTCTCCCCCGCTCTCGTTTTCTCTCCATCCTATTTCACTGTCTGTGCTTTTGAAATTTCCTCCTCCCCCCTCCCCCACCCCCCTTTGCTAACCACAAGGACAACGTTTAGCCACCAGTTCTTTGCACGTCTGTAGAGATGCACCTGGCTGAATCAATGCCAGTGGATGGAAATAGTTTGATGAATCAAGCCCTGAAGATCTGCCGAACTCGTGTTCTTGAATATTTAGAACAAGACCTTTTTCTTACCGGGTGTAAAGTCAATTACTTTAACACACACCACACACACACACACACACACACACACACACACACCAAAACACCAAACAAAGAAAATGTCAACGTATTTACCAGTGGAATCCACACTCCGTCTTTCCACAACAAGAACGACGGACGACGACGACGACGACAACCACAACGACAAGAAGAAGACGAAGACGACCTAAATGTGGACTTGCTGACGAGAGACACATCCATCAAAAAGCCAGCTGGTCTGCTTAGCAAGTTAAAACAACCCAGGCACAGGGGAGTAGGGAGTGGGGTGGGATAGGGAGGGAGGCAAAGAGAGAGATAGAGGGGGGGGGGGGGGGGGGTAGGCAGACAGGCAGGTGAGGAGAGAGAGGGATGGGGGAGAGAGAGAGAAATGATGGTGAAACAGGGACAAAAAAAAGAGGAGGGAGGTAGAGGATGAGAGGAGGGGGAGGAGGAGAGAGGAGGGGAGAAGCGAGGTGATGGACAAATTCAGGAATGGAGAAACTGTCCCGTCCTCCCCATTCCCCTTCCATTCCCACCTCTTCCCCCCCCCACCCCCCCACCCCGCCCTCCCCCACCCCCACCCACCCCCACCCCCACCCCTCTTCATACCTCCCTTTGCTTGATTTATACACGCACAGGCGCGAGAGAGCGCGCGCACGTACACAGTCACACACACACATGCGCACGCACGCAATCACGCGTACATACACCCACCCACACCCACACCACCACCCCACCCACCCACCACACACACACCTGTTCACAGTTAAGATCGGCCGTGGGTGATTATGCTCGAGTTCTAATTAGCGGAGAAAATGACGTATGTCTGTGACGCAAGACTAAGTCGATTCTATCAGAGATCCTGTTTACAGACAGCCCGCCGTGCATGCAAAAAAAAAAAACCAAAGAGACCTAGGCCTAGGCATGCGAAACAAAGAGACCTAGGCCTAGGCATGCCAAAACAAAGAGACCTAGGCTCCCCTCTTCACTGTTTGGAATATGCATTCACCTGCGTTCTTCATCTGCCTGCAAGAGATCCCAGCAGCAGCAGATCGGTCAACTAACAGCTTTCATTCTCAACACAAACGCTATGAGCAGTTGAGACTGAATGACCAGACACGAGCACATACGTAGCAAAACGGCAACTTTTTCAA
>JADBJO010012279.1:7500-22500 GCA_016801955.1 Conus betulinus
ACTTCCTGCAGGACTGTCCCACACATGAAAAGCTGAGGGCAGAGACCTGGCCTGCCAACACACCGATGAGGGAAAAGCTTTGTGGATCACTGGAGGGCCTCTGCCCTACAGCAGCCTTCGTCAGTGCCTCTGGGGTTCCTGTCTGGGCGAAGAAAGCAGAAGAAGGAAAAGCTCAGCCTTTTTCAGGAAATTCTGCACCAGTCATTGCCTCTTTTTCCCCCACTCTCTTTAGTCCCCCCCCCCCCCCCCCCATCCCCTCCCCTCTTTGCACCAGTCATTGCCTCTTTTCCCCCACTCTCTTTAGTCCCCCCCCCCCCCCATCCCCTCCCCTCTTTGCACCAGTCATTTGCCTCTTTTTCCCCCACTCTCTTTAGTCCCCCCCCCCCCCCATCCCCTCCCCTCTTTGCACCGGTCATTGCCTCTTTTTCCCCCACTCTCTTTAGTCCCCCCCCCCCCCCCCATCCCCTCCCCTCTTTGCACCAGTCATTGCCTCTTTTCCCCCACTCTCTTTAGTCCCCCCCCCCCATCCCCTCCCCTCTTTGCACCAGTCATTGCCTCTTTTCCCCCACTCTCTTTAGTCCCCCCCCCCCCCCATCCCCTCCCCTCTTTGCACCAGTCATTGCCTCTTTTCCCCCACTCTCTTAGTCCCCCCCCCCCCCCCCCATCCCCTCCCCTCTTTGCACCAGTCATTGCCTCTTTTCCCCCACTCTCTTTAGTCCCCCCCCCCATCCCCTCCCCTCTTTACACCAGTCATTGCCTCTTTTCCCCCACTCTCTTTAGTCCCCCCCCCCATCCCCTCCCCTCTTTACACCAGTCATTGCCTCTTTTTCCCCCCACTCTCTTTAGTCCCCCCCCCCCATCCCCTCCCCCCCCCTCTTTACACCAGTCATTGCCTCTTTTCCCCCCCCCACTCTCTTTAGTCCCCCCCCCCCCATCCCCTCCCCTCTTTACACCAGTCATTGCCCCTCTTTTCTGCCACTCTCTTTAGTCCCCCCCCCCCCCCCCCCCCCCTCTTTACACCAGTCATTGCCCTTTTTTTCCCCCACTCTCTTTAGTCCCCCCCCCCCATCCCCTCCCCTCTTTACACCAGTCATTGCCTCTTATCCCCACTCTCTTTAGTCCCCCCCCCCCATCCCCCTCCCCTCTTTACACCAGTCATTGCCTCTTTTCCCCCACTCTCTTTAGTCCCCCCCCCCCCCCCCCCCATCCCCTCCCCTCTTTACACCAGTCATTGCCTCTTTCTCCCCCACTCTCTTTAGTCCCCCCCCCCCCCCCCCCCCTCCCCTCTTTACACCATCATCATGCCTCTTTTCTGCCACTCTCTTTAGTCCCCCCCCCCCCCCATCCCCTCCCCTCCCCACCAGTCATTGCCCTTTTCCCCCACTCTCTTTAGTCCCCCCCCCCCCCATCCCCTCCCCTCTTTGCACCAGTCATTGCCCTCTTTCCCCCACTCTCTTTAGTCCCCCCCCCCCCATCCCCTCCCCTCTTTGCACCAGTCATTGCCCTCTTTCCCCCACTCTCTTTAGTCCCCCCCCCCCCCCCCCCCATCCCCTCCCCTCTTTGCACCAGTCATTGCCTCTTTCCCCCCACTCTCTTTAGTCCCCCCCCCCCCCATCCCCCCCCTCTTTGCACCAGTCATTGCCTCTTTTTTCCCCCACTCTCTTTAGTCCCCCCCCCCCCCCCCCCCCCCTCTTTGCACCAGTCATTGCCCTTTTTTCCCCCACTCTCTTTAGTCCCCCCCCCCCCCCCCCCCCCCCCCTCCCCTCTTTGCACCAGTCATTGCCTCTTTTTCCCCCACTCTCTTTAGTCCCCCCCCCCCCCATCCCCTCCCCTCTTTTTGCACCAGTCATTGCCTCTTTTCCCCCCCACTCTCTTTAGTCCCCCCCCCATCCCCTCCCCTCCCCTCTTTGCACCAGTCATTGCCTCTTTTTCCCCCACTCTCTTTAGTCCCCCCCCCCCCCCATCCCCCTCCCCTCTTTGCACCAGTCATTGCCTCTTTTCCCCCACTCTCTTTAGTCCCCCCCCCCCCCCCCCATCTCCCCTCCCCTCTTTGCACCAGTCATTGCCTCTTTTCCCCCACTCTCTTTAGTCCCCCCCCCCCCCCCCTCCCCTCTTTGCACCAGTCATTGCCTCTTTTCTGCCACTCTCTTTAGTCCCCCCCCCCCCCCCCATCCCCTCCCCCCTCTTTACACCAGTCATTGCCTCTTTTTTTTCCCCCACTCTCTTTAGTCCCCCCCCCCCCCCCCCTCCCCTCTTTCCCCTCTTTTCACACCAGTCATCCCCCCTCTCTTTTTTCCCCCCCCTCTCTTTAGTCCCCCCCCCCCCCCCATCCCCTCCCCTCTTTACACCAGTCATTGCCTCTTTTTCTGCCACTCCTTTAGTCCCCCCCCCCCCCCCATCCCCTCCCCTCTTTACACCAGTCATTGCCTCTTTTTCCCCACTCTCTTTAGACCCCCCCCCCCCCCCCCATCCCCTCCCTCCCCTCTTTGCACCAGTCATTGCCTCTTTTCCCCCACTCTCTTTAGTCCCCCCCCCCCCATCCCCCCTCCCCTCTTTGCACCAGTCATTGCCTCTTTTTCCCCCCCTACCTCTTTAGTCCCCCCCCCCATCCCCTCCCCTCCCCTCTTTGCACCAGTCATTGCCTCTTTTTCCCCACTCTCTTTAGTCCCCCCCCCCCCCCATCCCCTCCCCCCTCTTTGCACCAGTCATTGCCTCTTTTTCCCCCCACTCTCCCTCCCCCCCCCCCCCCCCCCCCCCTCCCCTCCCCTCTTTGCACCAGTCATTGCCTCTTTTCCCCCACTCTCTTTAGTCCCCCCCCCCCATCCCCTCCCCTCTTTGCACCAGTCATTGCCTCTTTTCCCCCACTCTCTTTAGTCCCCCCCCCCCCCCCATCCCCTCCCCTCTTTGCACCAGTCATTGCCTCTTTTCCCCCACTCTCTTTAGTCCCCCCCCCCCCCCCCCATCCCCTCCCCGCTTTGCACCAGTCATTGCCTGTTTTCCCCCACTCTCTTTTTAGTCCCCCCCCCCCCCCCCATCCCCTCCCCTCTTTGCACCAGTCATTGCCTCTTTCCCCCACTCTCTTTAGTCCCCCCCCCCCCTCCCCCCTCCCCTCTTTGCACCAGTCATTGCCTCTTTTCCCCCACTCTCTTTAGGTCCCCCCCCCCCCCCCCCCCCTCCCCTCCCCTCTTTGCACCAGTCATTGCCTCTTTTTCCCCCCACCTCTTTAGTCCCCCCCCCCCCCCCCCATCCCCCCTCTAATCTTTTGCACCAGTCATTGCCTCTTTTTTCCCCCACTCTCTTTAGTCCCCCCCCCCCCCCCCATCCCCTCCCCTCTTTGCACCAGTCATTGCCTCTTTTCTGCCACTCTCTTTAGTCCCCCCCCCCCCCCCCCCCATCCCCTCCCCTCTTTGCACCAGTCATTGCCTCTTTTTCCCCCACTCTCTTTAGTCCCCCCCCCCCCCATCCCCTCCCCTCTTTGCACCAGTCATTGCCCTCTTTTCCCCCACTCTCTTTAGTCCCCCCCCCCCCCCATCCCATCCCATCCCCTTTTTGCACCAGTCATTGCCTCTTTTTCCCCCACTCTCTTTAGTCCCCCCCCCCCCCCCCCCCCCCCCTCCCCTCCCCTCCCCTTTGCACCAGTCATTGCCTCTTTTCCCCCACTCTCTTTAGTCCCCCCCCCCCCCCCCCATCCCCTCCCCTCTTTGCACCAGTCATTGCCTCTTTTCCCCCACTCTCTTTAGTCCCCCCCCCCCCCCCCCATCCCCTCCCCTCTTTGCACACCAGTCATTGCCTCTTTTTTCCCCCACTCTCTTTAGTCCCCCCCCCCCCCCATCCCCTCCCCTCTTTACACCAGTCATTGCCTCTTGCCTCTTTTTTCCCCCCCACTCTCTTCCCCCCCCCCCCCCATCCCCCTCCCCTCTTTACACCAGTCATTGCCTCTTTTCCCCCCCACTCTCTTTAGTCCCCCCCCCCCCCCCCATCCCCTCCCCTCTTTACACCAGTCATTGCCTCTTTTCTGCCACTCTCTTTAGTCCCCCCCCCCCCATCCCCTCCCCTCTTTACACCAGTCATTGCCTCTTTTCTGCCACTCTCTTTAGTCCCCCCCCCCCCATCCCCTCCCCTCTTTACACCAGTCATTGCCTCTTTTTTCCCCCACTCTCTTTAGTCCCCCCCCCCCCCCATCCCCTCCCCTCTTTGCACCAGTCATTGCCCTCTTTTCCCCCACTCTCTTTAGTCCCCCCCCCCCCCCCCCCCCCCTCCCCTCTTTGCACCAGTCATTGCCTCTTTTCCCCCACTCTCTTTAGTCCCCCCCCCCCCCCCCATCCCCTCCCCTCTTTGCACCAGTCATTGCCTTTTTTCCCCCCACTCTCTTTAGTCCCCCCCCCCCCCATCCCCTCCCCTCTTTGCACCAGTCATTGCCTCTTTTCCCCCACTCTCTTTAGTCCCCCCCCCCCCCCCCCCCATCCCCTCCCCTCTTTGCACCAGTCATTGCCTCTTTTCCCCCCCCCTCTTTAGTCCCCCCCCCCCCCCCCATCCCCTCCCCCTCTCTTTGCACCAGTCATTGCCTCTTTTCCCCCCCCTCTCTTTAGTCCCCCCCCCCCCCCCCCCCTCCCCTCCCCTCTTTGCACCAGTCATTGCCTCTTTTCCCCCACTCTCTTTAGTCCCCCCCCCCCCCCCCCCCCCCATCCCCTCCCTCTTTCTTTGCACCAGTCATTGCCTCTTTTCCCCCACTCTCCCCCCCCCCCCCCCCCCCCCCCCCCATCCCCTCCCCTCTTTGCACCAGTCATTGCCTCTTTTCCCCCACTCTCTTTAGTCCCCCCCCCCCCCATCCCCTCCCCCCCTCTTTGCACCAGTCATTGCCTCTTTTCCCCCAACTCTTTAGTCCCCCCCCCCCCCCCCCCATCCCCTCTAATCTTTGCACCAGTCATTGCCTCTTTTCCCCCACTCTCTTTAGTCCCCCCCCCCCCCCATCCCCTCCCCTCTTTGCACCAGTCATTGCCTCCCCCCACTCTCTTTAGTCCCCCCCCCCCCCATCCCCTCCCCTCTTTGCACCAGTCATTGCCTCTCTTTTCCCCCACTCTCTTTAGTCCCCCCCCCCCCCCCCCCCCTCCCCTCCTCTCTTTGCACCAGTCATTGCCTCTTTTCCCCCACTCTCTTTAGTCCCCCCCCCCCCCCCCCCCCCCCCTCCCCTCTTTGCACCAGTCATTGCCTCTTTTCCCCCACTCTCTTTAGTCCCCCCCCCCCCCCCCATCCCCTCTCCTCTTTGCACCAGTCATTGCCTCTTTTCCCCCACTCTCTTTAGTCCCCCCCCCCCCCCATCCCCTCCCCTCTTTACACCAGTCATTGCCTCTTTCCCCCCACTCTCTTTAGTCCCTCCCCCCCCCCCCCCCATCCCCTCCCCTCTTTGCACCAGTCATTGCCTCTTTTTCCCCCACTCTCTTTAGGCCCCCCCCCCCCCCCCCCATCTTTACCATTGTTTCTACCTTTGTCCATCATTCTCATGACTTTGTTATGTTTGCAATTCATAACATGTCAGTGTGTGTGTGTGTGTGTGTGTGTGTGTGTGTGTGTGTGTGTGTGTAGGGGGGGGGGGGTAGTGGTGGTGATGGGAGTGTGTGTGTGTGTGTGTTCATGTGTGTGTGTGTGTATGTGTGCGTGTGTGTGTGTATGTGTGTGTGCGTGCGTGTGTGTGTGTGTGTGTGTGTGTGTGTGTGTGTGTGTGTGTGTGTGTGTGTGTGTGTGTGTGTGTGTGTGTGTGTGTGTGTGTGTGTGTGTGTGTGTGTGTGTGTAACCTGGCGATTAGATTGTGAAAAAAAACCGCACACTGTGTAGAGTTGATTATAACTATCGTGTGATATATGTCTAGCCTTGTGGCTCTTCCTGTACATTCTTTGTGGCATGAAACTGCTTTTCATCCCTGTTGATTCCTTGTTTCCTTTCCTGGTTTGATCAGCTCAGAGCGTGCGCTCCCGGCGCTGTCTGATCTCATCGGCTTTTAAGATGGTGGTCGTCTTTTTGCTGTTGTTGTCCATGGTTCGTCTCCCTTTCTTTCTCCAGAATTGATCTTTCTCTGCATTTGACCTTGGCAGGATGTAGACCTTTTTATTAAACCCGTGTGACTTTGACAGTCCTGGAGAGACTCTGTGTGGTCGGCTGTGCTATAATGATTAAAAACACAGAGAGAGAGAGAGAGAGAGAGAGAGAGAGAGAGAGAGAGAGAGAGAGAGAGAGAGAGAGTTGAGGGAGGGAGAGAGAGTGAGGGAGAGAGAGAGATATATATATATATATAGCAAATTAAAAAGAAAAAAAAAGAAAAAGAAAGAAAAAGAAAGAAAGAAAAAGACCGAGAGAAAGAAAGAAAAATGATGATGAAGAAAGGAAGAAAGAAAGAAAGAAACAAAACACAGAAGGAAAGAAAGAAAGAAAGAAAGAAAGGAAGGAAGGAAGGAAGAAAGAAAGTTCGTGATAGATTAAAGTAAAGGTCACAAAATTTCTTCTTTTGGTTGTTGTTTTTGGTTTTGCTTCCGCCCGATAAGTTGAATGGGTGCCAGTGATAGTTCCTGTAATCTCAGAGGTGTTGCGACAATAACGGCGCCTATGACGACGAAACACGAATGAAAACCTGATGCGCCAGCGTACGCGACCTGTCGCATTTTGTCAACTGCCCTGCGATTGGTAACAGCGAAGAGTGTCGTTCACCGCTTGAACAGCAGCATGGTAGAGCAGAGATTAATTTACAGGTCAATGTCGTTAAACCCCTTTAACCTCACTCCTTGTCTCGCTCTCATCGACTTTCGTACCAGTCCCTGACATCTACGAAGCTCTCTCTCTCTCTCTCTCTCTCTCTCCTCTCTCTCTCTCTCTCTCTCTCTCTCTCTCTCTTTTCTTTTCTCCTTCCCTCCATTCATCTCTGTCTGTGTCTCACTTCCGTCAATGTAATTTGTTTTAGTTTTCAGAGCACACACACACACACACACACACACACACACACACACACACCAGGCGCGCATTCACGGAAAACCACTCTCTCTCTCTCTCTCTCTCTCTCTCTCTCTCTCTCTCTCTCTCTCTCTCTCTCTCTCTCTCCTCCATTCATCCTATTTAAAAGAAAAAAAAAGTAACAGACAGTCACATGATTACAGAAACGCTGAGTACTGTAGAAAAAATAGAAGAAGAGAAAACTCACACCATTTATCAGTGTGTTTATTTTATGCAAAATAGAGATATATCTTCAAAACTAACTTTACAATAAACAAGCTTTTGAAACATTGTGAACAAAAGAAGAACAACTTTTTTTTTACATTAATATGAAAACAATTTGAATTTATATAGGAAAGAAAAAGAATAAAAGGAGAAAGTGTGTGTGCGTTAGCGCGTCGTAGGTGCAATTTGTGTGTGTGTGTGTGTGTGTGTGTGTGTGTGTGTGTGTGTGTGTGTGTGTGTGTGTGTGTGTGTGTGTGTGTGTGTGTGTGTGTGTGTGCAAGCGTGTGCGCGCGCTTGTGGGTATGACCAAGTTTTTTTTGGATGTGCATGCGTGTGTGTGCTTGTACGCAGGAACATTTGTGGGTGTGGGTGTGTGTTTGTGTGGGGACGTGTCATTTGCGCAACTCGCCATACGTACGACTCAACGATTGCACACAATCATATCTGCGCTTTTCTTAATAAAACTAATGAATGACTGCAGTCAGAAAATCAATATGGAAACAAATGCTTTCGATCATATATAAACATTAAAGAAGCTTCTCTCGTTGATCAGGGCGTTTCCTGTTGTGAAAACTATTCAGACTCATTTTTCGCTTCGTGCACCTAATATTCACGTCACTATTAAATCGCTTTACCATGACTTGACATTCGCTTACACTGAAGATCAGAGCAGCGACAAATCTGGGGCAACAAGTCACCAGTAATGACGAATCCATAACATCCATCAATGGCCTTAAGTTTAGTTTAGAAAATCTAATCAACTCATAAGCATTTCAAATTCCAGAAATGTGTACATGATCTCTGTGCCAAAAGGATGAAAACAGGTCTCACTAGATCGCCATTGGTGAACTGGGTCAATGGTGACAGCTGACAGAAGCCTTTGGTGAACTGGGGTAATGGTGACAGCTGACACAAGCCTTTGGTGAACTGGGGTAATGGTGACAGCTGACACAAGCCTTTGGGCAACTGGGGTAATGGTGACAGCTGACACAAGCCTTTGGTGAACTGGGGTAATGGTGACAGCTGACACAAGCCTTTGGGCAACTGGGGCCATGGTGACAGCTGACACAAGCCTTTGGTGAACTGGGCCAATGGTGACAGCTGACACAAGCCTTTGGTGAACTGGGGCCATGGTGACAGCTGACACAAGCCTTTGGTGAACTGGGGCCATGGTGACAGCTGACACAAGCCTTTGGTGAACTGGGGTAATGGTGACAGCTGACACAAGCCTTTGGTGAACTGGGGTAATGGTGACAGCTGACACAAGCCTTTGGGGAACTGGGGCCATGGTGACAGTTGCTGACAGAAGGGGCTGTGCAAGACTGGTCCCCCCCCCCCCCCCCCCCCCCCCCCTCCTCAAAACACTTGAGCCGAAAAAGGTCATGAATTGCCCTTGCCATCCAAAATCAGTTCAAAGTTGCGCAGATGTGCTGCACCCGTTTGCGTGGATGTGTAGGATGTTTATGTGTGTGTCTACTCGTGTGCACGTTTGTACTTACGCGCACGCGCACATGCGTATTTGTGCTTGTGTATGTAACCGTGAGTGCGTGCGTGCGTGCGTGTGTCTATGTGTGTGCATGTGCGTGCGCACGTGTGTGTGCGTGTGTGTGTGTGTTCGCGTGTGTGTGTGTCCGCGCGCGTGTATGTAAGTCTTATTGTATGTATCGGCAGCACTAGGGAATACCTTCCTTTGTGTAACTACCATGCAGTCCTGGTTGCAGTTGTTTGTAATTTTGAGCGAAGTATATCACAGACAAATGATCACCATGATCGTGACGGGCATCAGCAGTACTGGACACGAAATACACTAAGCGTAATGATGCAAACACCAATAACAATAACAATGATAATAACAGTATTACTACAAAGAATAAACAATAAACCACATCGGTAAAAATATTTATGATGATCATCAACGATGATAATACAGATGACGACGATAAGAATGATCATAATAATGAGAATAATAACAATGATAATGATAATGATAATAGCAATATGAAAAATATTAATAACAACAATAATTATTGTAATGATAATAATAGCGAGGATGATAATTATCATGGTGATCAAAGTGAAGACGCGGCGGCGATGATGATGGCGGTGACGATGATGATGATGATGATGATGATGATGATGATGATGATGATGATGATGGTGGTGGTGGTGGTGGCGATGATCGTGGTGGTGTGATGATAAAGGCAATGATGGATATCACCAAGAACGACCAGATCATTATTAATGTACAGTTATTAGTCTTACAAAATCTAGTACAAAAAAAAAACTCGTGCAATGACAAAATACTACTGCTAATACTGATAGGTGCGCAAGCAGTGCCGTCCATAGCCACAACAACAATAATAGTATTAAAAAACGTACATTTATAATAATGACATTATCAACAGCGCTGGCGAAAAGTGTAGATCATTTTGAAAAACAAGTGTGAGGTTTAGATTACACAGAAAATAAAAAGAAAATCCTCAGAATGAATATAACTGTAACAAACACGCCAACATGACCTAAACCCTTCACTTCTTCTGATATAACAAACACGCCAATATGACCTAAACCCTTCACTTCTTCTGATATAACAAACACGCCAACATGACCTAAACCCTTTCACTTCTTCTGATGTAACAAAAACACGCCAATATGACCTAAACCCTTCACTTCTTCTCAACCATCTCTTTTCAGTTTCTATAGCCACTAGCACACACAACAGGCAACGTCATAAATGCTTCCTTCACTTGCCTACCGAATAAGAAAGTGTACTTGACAGCTCACATATGTGCATGATATGTGCAACATGCATACATTCTTTCAATCAAGGACACTGTCAAAGAACATTGTGTCATTCTGCTCTGTGCATCGACTAAAATGTTACACGAAGTCTAGAATTTAAAGAAATAAATAAAAACAGTTTGAGCACGCGCGTGCAAACAGTCATTCTCTTCCGAAACAGAAATCCAGTATATGGATGGTCAATGCAAAACCGACACCCGGAGAATACGCCCAACTTCATTAAGATTGCTAACATATCGTCATTACACAATCGTCAAGTGTTGGGAGGTGGGTGGGTTTTTTTTGTTTGTTTGTTTGTTGTTCTGGGTTTTTTTTTTTTTTTTTTTTTTCGGTCAGTCTCCTTTAGTTGTTAAAACTCCATTCTTGAGTGCCAGTGCCACGATTTGCTGTATATCTATCCGACCCATTCCTTAACCTGTGGCCTCTTCCTCTTCATTACACCTGACCAGGCACAATTTCATTTCGTTGCTTCAAGCAGCTGTCGCTGAACGTGGCAGTGGGTGCAGAAAGCCGAGTCCAACCCAGACTTGTGTCGTAAATCAGTCAAGACAAGATGCAAAGCATATAAACGTACTCCCATTTTATCTTGAATACCCGTGTACATGTCTAGAAACGTCACAATGAAGCATGCGGCAAGAGGAAACGTCACAACCAAACATGCGTCATAATGTATTTCGTCACTGAGATAAACTCTCAAAGTCTAAGTACTGTTGGAAATATTCCATAAAGAAGAAAAACCGTTTTGGGCCGTTATAGCCGTTAGTAACGGCTACTCTGGTAAAACAAAACATCGGGCATCATCCGTGACCCATAATGAACATACCTACAAATTTTCAGAAAGATCGGCCCAGAAGGTTTGTTTGGAACGAGTGGAGCACATTTTGACCACGGACAGACAGGCAGACAGACAGACAGCATTTCTTCGTTCCCATTGTAACTATAAGAACTGGGAGTACAAAAACCTAATCAGCCAGTGTGCGTCTTCCTTGACTTTGCGTAAACAGCTTTTTTTTTGCGTCATCAGTGCTTTTTGCGTCACCAGTGCCTTTCCCCTCCTCCCCCCCCCCCCTCCCTCCGTTAAGGCAGTCTTCCCCACGACAAGTGGAGCTCTCTCTCTCTCTCTCTCTCTCTCTCTCTCTCTCTCTCTCTCTCGTTGACCTGGTCTCATTTACAACGATCTCGAACATTCAACAACTTAAAAAAAAAAAAAAAAAAAAAAAAAAAACCCACCTGAAAGCAGTATCACATTTAATCACACACACACACACACACACACACACACACACACACACATGTATATATATACACAAATACATTCAATATACTAAGAGAATAAAGTGGTGCGCACATTAATAAATATTTTTGAGAAGAAGAAGAGATGTTTTAGTCCCCTCCCGGACGTGCAGTGGGGGGGGGTGGGGGTGGGGGGGGGGGGGGGGGGGGGGGGGGCTGGACGGAAGAGAGAACAATACGATGTGATCCTACGGAATGATTACAATTAACAAAAATTGTTGTCATTTGGCGTCATCACAACCAAGGTCATGCCCACAGGCAGGCCAGGGAGGTTAAAGGTGACGCTCTTTCACACGACAGGTCACGGGAGGTTAAAGGTGACGCTCTTTCACACGACAGGTCACGGGAGGTTAAAGGTGACGCTCTTTCACACGACAGGTCACTGCCAACTCCTCATTATGACGTCATCATCAGGCATACGGGCAGACGTCAATCGTGAATCACCTCATGACCGGAAAGGGGGAAGTAGAGGAGGCTGTTGGTCACACACCTGTATTGCTGTTGCTCTGCGGTGTGGGAATTCCTCACAGCATATACACGGTGGGCAATAACAGGGAAAGGGAGTGGAGGATAGCGGGGAGGGGGGGGGGGGGGTAGGGGATGGAGAAGGGAGATGGATGGGATGGAGGGGTGGGATGTTTGGCGTTCATACGGAAGAAGTGATGACATAAATGCATTTTCACCTATTTCTCAGTGAAAAGCCACGGAAGCGTGTGGAAAAAAAAAAAAAAAAAAAAAAAAACAACTCAATCTGACACAGCGAACAAACGATTTGTGCTGTCATGACGGAGTCGGCGGGGGAGGGAGGGGAAGGCAGGGGAGGAGAAAGGAGAGTGGAAACGGAGAGCGGGGGATGGGGGAGAGGGGAGAGGTTAGGGTGATGAGAGAGGAAACAACGGCTGGCGTCCTGCATGTGTTAGTAGATCACGCAGGGATCCAACCATCGGAACGACTCGGCACCGGCGCTGGGTCTCCTGTGGTGAGGTTGCTCTCCACACCGACTCGATGCTGATCGCTCACTCGCTGCGGGCTTGGCATTCGGGGTGCGACAGCACAGAATAGGTGGGACTTCACACGACGGAAGCAGAACTATGTGGCCATGGGAGATAACCACTTGGAGCGCACGGGAAGACGGACTAACCTACCACCGTTTTTCATCCTCCCCTAACCCTCCACCTTCCCTTTTACCCTAACCCTCCACCTTCCCTTTAAAAAAAGAAAAAATCGGAAGCCTAATGTGTAAGTCTTCCGTGAAGTTCTCGAGCGCGGGTTAAAAAAAAAAAAAAAAAAAAAAAACAGGAGAGCGAGCAAGGCTGGAGGTCCGCGATGGCGCCTTGGGAGGCGCGCGCTGCAAGGACGGGAAGGTGAGAGGTCAGAGGTCAAGCTCCTCCCTGAGAGGGTGGGAGATGATGCGGCGATGGATGAGGATGAAGAGGGGATGTAGGTGACGAAGTCCAGGAAGTCCACCACCCTTCCTCTCGCGGTGTTGAACTTGCTCAGCACCTGGCGTCACACACAGACAGTAAGTGGTAAGTGTGTGTGTGTGTGTGTGTGTGTGGGGGGGGGGGGGGGGTATACACAACTTAGGCAAGGGTGGAAAGCAGCAGCAGCAGCAGCAGTAGTAGTAGTAATATAGTAGTAGTAGTAGGAATGGTAACAGTAGTAGTAGTAGTAGTTGTAGCAGCAGCAGCTGCTGCTGCAGAGGTAGTAGTAGTAGTAGTAGTAGTAGTAGTAGTAGTAGTAGTAAAAGAAGAAGAAGCAGGAACAACAGCAGTAGTAGTAGTAGCAGCAGCAGTGGTGGCAGAAGTAGTAGCAGTAGAAATAATAATAGTAGTGGTAGTAGTAGCAGAAGCAGTATGGTAGAAGTAGTAGCAGTAGAAATAATAGTAGTAGTGGTAGAAGTAGTAGCAGTAGAAATAATAGTAGTAGTGGTAGTAAATAATAGCAGTAGAAATAGTAGTAGTGGTAGTAGCAAGACCAGCAGCAGTAGCAGCAACAACAACAAAAGCTTCAGCAGCAATATCGGTTGTAGAAGCAGCAGCAGCAGCAGCAGCACAACAACAAAAGCTACAGCAGCAATATCAGTTGTAGAAGAAGCAGCAGCAGCAGCAGCAACAACAACAAAAGCTACAGCAGCAATATCAGTTGTAGAGCAGCAGCAGCAGCAGCAGCAGCAACAACAACAAAACTTTAGCAGCAATATCAGTTTAGTAGAAGCAGCAGCAGCAGCAGCAGCAACAACAACAAAAGCTTCAGCAGCAATATCAGTTGTAGAAAGAAGCAGCAGTAGCAGCAGCAACAACAACAACAAAAGCTTCAGCAGCAATATCAGTTGTAGAAGAAGCAGCAGTAGCAGCAGCAACAACAACAAAAGCTTCAGCAGCAATATCAGCTGTAGAAGAAAGCAGCAGCAGCTCCAGAAAAACAGAGATGTAGAAGTAGTATCAGCATTGACAGCTGCAGAAGTTGTGGAAATACCTTATCATCAACAAAATCATCATGAGCAGCAGAAGCAGCCAGCAGCAGCAACAGCAGTAGGAGGAGGAGGAGGAAGAGGAGAGAAACAACAACAGCAGCAGCAGCAACAGCAGTAGGAGGAGGAGGAGGAGGAAGAGGAGAAACAAGCAGCAGCAGCAGCAGCACACAGCAGCAGGAGGAGGAGGAAGAAGAGGAGAAAACAACAGCAGCAGCAACAGCAGCAGGAGGAAGAGGAGGAAGACGTTGACGTTGTTCTTCCTTTGTTGTTGTTGTTGTCATCCTGGCACCGGCAGGAGGGCAACACCACCACCGCCATCATGACGATCACATCATCATCATCATCATCATCATCTGTACCATAGCCGTCGTCGTCATCATCATCATCATCATCATCATCATCATCATCATCATCATCATCATCGTCATCTGTACCATAGCCGTCGTCCTCCTCCTCTCCTCCTCGTCATCTGTACCATAGCCATCATCATCATCATCATCATCATCATCATCATCATCATCTGTACCATCGTCATCATTACAACTGCCATTATGATCGTTGTCGTCATCACCATTTTTTTTTCAATCACGCCCATCATTCAAATCGTCATGATCACATTGTCATCACTAGCACTGTTATGATTGAGAGTTAGACTGTACTGTTGCTGTTCTCTCTCTCTCTCTCTCTCTCTCCTCTCCCTCTCTCTCTCTCTCTCTCTCTCTCGCTCTCTCTCTCTCTTTATTTTCCCACTTTTTAACAATAACATGCTGTCCCCCATCCTCTTCCTCCCCCTCCCCCTCTCCTGCGACCCGTCCCACCTAACTCCCCTCCCCCCCCCCCCCCCCCCCCCTCCCCAATTTCCACGTAGAAAAGCAGGCGACCTACAAATCGTGTGTGTTCGGGGGTCAGTCCTCCAGCGGTCAGCTCCACGGCCAGTCGGTCAGCTGTGGCCCTGCCCTTGGGGGCGCCCTCGTCCTCCTCCACGAAGCGGAACAGCTCCTGTGAGCAGGGTGACACACACCACGTCAAGCACGTCGTCAGACGGCTAGCTTCTCTGACTGTCTGTCTCTGTGTCTGTCTGTCTGTCTGTCTGTTTAGTTCTCTGACGGGTCTGTCTCTGTCCCTGTGTCTGTCTGTCTGTCGCTGTGTCTGTCTGTCTGTCTGTCTGTCTGTCTCTCCCTCCCTCCCGCCACCCCACCCTCTTTCTCTATCTTTTTTCTCGGTCT
>JADBJO010012279.1:27500-30000 GCA_016801955.1 Conus betulinus
TCAACATGATAAAAAAAAAAGTTTCAACTCTGTGGCCCTTCATGCCCCTGCTCTCTCGCTGACCTCAGCTTTGATTTTCTTCTCCACTCAGTCCGCAAATTTAGCGAACCCGTGGCATAAGGAAAAACACATTCAGTTTTTTTAAGCCCATCCGGTTTCAAACGGCAAATCCGGAATATATCGGCAAGAGATTTTCACGTCTTTCGTTGAACATGACCATTGTCAAATTATTGCTACGACTTGATGACCACCTGTGCAATAATGTTTTCATAAAATATCTTGAAAAAAAAAAAGCAAACAAAAAAAGAAAAAAAAGGCAGAAGACAACAACCAAAAAAAAGACATGAAAAATGCCCCCTTTTCGTTTTTATAGTATCTATTAACACTCCCACCCCCCCCCCCCCCTACCCCCCACACACACACACACACACACACACAAAGGTTTTCACGAATGAACTGACTGAAATAGTGGATCTCGGATCCGTTCGACCTTGGCAGGCTCTGCGTTACCCTAGATGACCTTCTAGATCTGTTTCTCTCCCCCCCCCCCCCCCCCCCCTCCTCTTCTCTCTTCTCTCGTCTTCTCCTCTGTCCTGTCTCCTCTCTTCTCTCTCTCTGTCCTCATCTCTCTCTCCTCTCTCCTCTCTCTCCTCTCTCTCTCTTTCTGCTTTCACGCACATAAGCGTTTGTATATAAGAGAATCCAGATACATAAATGGGAGGAGGGACTGGGGGGGACGGAGTGGACCGAGAGAGAGAGAGAGAGAGAGAGAGAGAGAGAGAGAGAGAGAGAGAGAGAGAGAGAGACAGAGACGACAGACAGACAGACAGACGGCAGACAGACAGACAGGCAGAGAAACAGACAGACAGACAGACATAAAGAAAGACGGCAGACACAACAGACAGACAGACAGAGAAAACAGACAGCCAGACAGAGTGTACTGGGACTCCAGCTGCGTGACCTTCTCCGAGAGAGCAGCGATGACACTGAAGAGACGGAAGTTGATGGAGGAACGCGCCGGCAGGTTCAGGACCTGTGGGTGCAGACACACAGCAACAACGACAGCACCACATCCCAGTCAGTATGGAAATGAACAAACACAAAGAAACAAACAAACAATTGGTTCCAAACTAGCAGCTGACAGACAGACAACCAGAATCTCTCTCTCTCTCTCTCTCTCTCTTCTCTCTGAGACACACACACACACACATACACACACACACATGCACACAACGCACCGCACGCATGCACGTAAGCACACAACTCACGCACGCGCACATATACGCACACACATACCCACACACATACGCGCGCGCGCACACACACACACACACCCACTACACACACACACAACACACACACACACACACAACACCACACCACAACACACACACACACACACACATACACAACACCACACTCAGACAATACCTGTCCTCGCTCAATGGAGGGGCAGAAATGCAAATATGTCGTTTATGAAAAGCATACACAGACAAAGAGCATGCGAAAGACACCTTGACAAACCTGACACAATGCTCCATCCCCATAGAACAGGAGTGGACACATCTATTCAAAAACAACAAGGAAAAAAAAATCGAAACACCCTCTTACTCATATTCCCGCCCCTTCCATTCCATCTAGCTCACGCAGAGAGAGAGAGAGAGAGAGAGAGGGAGAGAGAGAGAGAGAGAGAGAGAGAGAGAGATGCAAGGGTTATAACTAGAATCACTTCAAAAGATTCCAGTCCTGAAAGAGTTGTTTCCCTTGACCAGCCGCTTTAACTGCTTGGGTTGTCGGCGTCTTGAGTGTTGGGAGAGCACACACACACACACACACACACACAAGCACAAGCAACGCAAACGTTCCTTGTACGATATAGCTATTTCCTCCCACAAATGCTATTTCCGTTCTATCTCCGATAGTTTTTTTCCCCTCTCGTTTGCAAACTGTTTTTCTTTTTCGTTGTATTCTCTCAGGTCTAAAGTCAGAGACGTGGATTTTCCTACTTGTGAGCGTTGATCCTAACCACAGACACAGCTGTACAAGGACATGAAGATGGTCCCCCCTTGCTCTCCAATCATCGCGCTGTCAGGCAGCAGACAGGGCACTATACACCCCACAAACACGCGTAGAAAGAATATGGTGGTGATGATGGTGATGAGGATGATGATGTTGTCCATAAAGATGACGACAACGACGATGATGAAGTCGATAATGTTATGAAGTGCAAAGAAGATGGGGAGGGGGGAGGAGGAAGAAAAAGACTGGGCGCCGAACAGGACTGCAGGAGATGAGGACGGTGATGGAGTCAGAGAAGGAGACGACAATCATAGACAAACAAAGACGATGACAATACTGAGGATGATAAAGGACAGACAATAAAGACGATGACAACGCTGAGGATGATAAAGGACAGACAACAAAGACGATGACAACGCTGAGGATGATAAAGGACAGACAACAAAGACGATGACAACGCTGAGGATGATAAAGGACAGAC
>JADBJO010012279.1:37500-40000 GCA_016801955.1 Conus betulinus
ACAGGCAGAGAGAGAGACACACACAATAATGATGATAATTATTATTATCATTATTATGGTATTTATAAGGCGCAAAATCTAGATGAAATCAACTCTAAGCGCATGAATTAAAAATCTGCACACACACCCACACACTTACGCAGACACACTGACATACAAATGCACATGTGTCATGTCTCTAAACAAAGGAATAGAAAGGAGAATCATGTACAAAATGAATATTAACATATACACACACGCATACACAAACACACACACACACACACACACACACACACACACACACACACACACACACACACACACACACACACACACGCTGTGGGCCATATGGCTCTAAACACAACTAATAAAAAAAGAAGCAGCATTATGAACAAATACTGCTGCATTAACCCCCCCCCCCTCCCCACACACACATACACACATGCACACCCACACGCCTACATGCATGTAGACAGAATATACAAAACCCCATTTAAATGTAAGCACAAGCACACCACACACACACACTTCAAGACATGCTGTATGGCTAAACAAAACTGTCAAAAGAGATGAAAAATGGAAAAAGAGAGTTATGTACAAATATTTACACCTCAGGTTCCACATGGAGTGGGTACAGGCTGCAGTGGGAGTAGTAGGGGTCGTGGAGAGGACTATTAGGAAGAAGAAAAAGGTGAGTTTTAAGAGCATGTCTTAAAGGAAGAAAAAGTAGGCAGTTGACGGACTGAGAGTGGAAGTTTGTTCCAGGACAGTGGGCCAGAAACAGAGAAGGCACGTGGGCCAAAGGTACTGAGCTTGGTACGTGGAATCCGCAAAGTGAGAGGATCAGAGGAAGAGCGGAGGGTGCGTGAGGGTGTGTAGATGTTGAGTAGATTGGTGAGATAGTCAGGGACTGCATTGTTGAGGGACTTGTAACAAATGGTGTCAAGTTTATTGTGTATACGTTTTGATACAGAAAGCCAGTGAAGTTGAAACAGAAATGGGGAGATGTGGTCAGTCATTTTCTTCATGAGTACAAGGCGTGCGGCATTGTTCTGAATGCGTTGTAGGGTGTGAACAGAGGACTCACTGACACCAGAAAGGAGTGAGTTGCAGTAGCCGATACGAGACATAATGAAACAGAGGACAAGTTTGACAGTTGCCTCGGTAGAAAGATGTTTCTGATCAGGCTGATGCGACGAAGGTGGTAGTAGCAAGACTTGGCGGTTTGGGTCACACAAAGTTTTGCATGGAAAGGGTAGAATCAAGGTGGACACCCAGATTCTTGGCGGAGAGGGGGCAGTTGAGAGAGCTTTTGACGTGTGCTGATCAGAATTGCTTCTGTCTTGTCGTCATTGAGCTGAAGTTTATTGTTTGTCATCCAGTTCTTAACGTCAGAGTAACAGTCAGATGTGCGAGTCAGGAGGTGCTGTACATTGTCAGGTGAGTCACTGTCATAAAGTTGGGTGTCATCAGCGTAGGCGTGGTGTTTTAAGGGAATGGGATTTTATGACGGTTGACAGGGGAGAGGTTTAAAGAGTGAAGAGAACAGGGCCAAGGACAGATCCTTGTGGAACCCCACAGGTCAGATCTGCAGGCCTAGAATGAGTGCCATTGATGAGTACAGTCTGTTTTCTGTCTGAGAGGGAAGAGGTGAACCAAGAGAGGGATGTGCCAGAGATACTAAAAGTGCGCTGGAGTCTGGTGAGGAGAATAGTATGGTCGATGGTATCAAAGGCTGCAGACAGGTCAAGGAGAGGGACAAGAGAGACTTTACCAGAATGGGTTGCAAGGAGGAGGTCATTGAGAATGTGGAGCAGGGCTGTGTCAGTACTGTGGAACTGGCGATAGGCTGACTGAAAAGAACTGAGGGGACTGTTGGCAGAGAGGTGAGAGTTCAGCTGATTGGGGACAACTTTTTCTAAGACTTTTGAGAGGAAAGAGAGGTCAGAGATAGGTCGGTAGTCTTTCAGTTCGTTTGGATCAAGGTTGTGTTTCTTGAGGAGAGGGGGCTAACAATGGCAGACTTAAAAGAATCAGGGACAGTTCCAGTTTCCAGGGAAGTGTTGACAATGTCAGCGATGAATGGGAGGGGAGTAGGAAGACATTCGGAGTAGAGAGAAGCTGGAAGAGGATCAAGTTCACAAGTTTTGAGAGACATGGATCTGATTGTATTGAGAAGTTGTTCCTGTGAGACTGGGGTGAAAGTGCTAAGGGGTGAACCAGAGAAGGGTGGGTCGGGTGGGCAGGGCTGACAAGGTGTTGCGTCAAACTTTTCACGGAGAGACTCTGTATTTTGGTGGTAAACTAGTTGGAGAATACAGTTGGGAGTTCTTCATGAGGGTGTGTTGTTGGGAGAGGTGAGCTTTTTTTTGTGTGCCAACAAGATGATTCATAGTTGTGAAGAGTTCTTTAGAGGAAGAGGAGGTCACAATTTTGTTTTGAAAGTAGCTGGTTTTGGCAGATGTGATAAGGGTGGATACTCGTATTCTTGCAGTGTGGAAGAGTTGCTTGCGAATGA
>JADBJO010012279.1:47500-50000 GCA_016801955.1 Conus betulinus
CAAATCCCACAGACTTGATGATGCAGTATTTGGCCAAACATTCATCACCACCAACATTACTGTCATGAACCAGGACAAAGCAGGGCAGACAATCCCACAGACTTGATGATGCAGTATTTGGCCAGCCAGTCCAGCGGATCCTGCATGTCCCTGCACCTGCTCAGTGTTCACCGGGGCCTCGGCAGGCTTCGTTTTCAGACGTTGGACTGGAACCTTCAGCCTGTCAACAGTCATAAACTTCATTGACGTGATGTTGAGGATTTGAATCTCTAGTCTGTCAACAGTCACAAACGTCACTGATATGATGTTGAGGATGTGAACCTTCAGTCTACCAACAGTCACAAACGTCACTGACATGATGTTGAGGATTTGAACCTTCAGTCTGTCGACAGTCACAAACGTCATTGACATGATGTTGAGGATTTGACAACGCCACTGACATGATGTTGAGGATTTGAACCTTCAGTCTGTCGACAGTCACAAACGTCATTGACATGATGTTGGGGATTTGAACTTCAGTCTGCCAAAAGTCACAAACGTCACTGACATGATGTTGGGGATTTGAACCTTCAGTCTGTCGACAGTCACAAACGTCACTGACATGATGGTGAGGATTTGAACCTTCAGTCTGTCGACAGTCACAAACTGCCAAAAGTCACCAACGTCACTGACTTTATGTTGAAGATTTGAACGTAGAGCCTGTCAACAGTCACAAATTACTGACATGACGTTGAGAATTTGAACCTTCAGCCTGACAACAGTTACACACGTCAATGACGAAGTGAAGGATATGAACGTTCAACTTGTGAGGGTTAAAAGTTCAGTAACATGACATAAGTTTGCGACCTTCATCCTGTCAAAAATCAAAGACTCCACAGACATGGTGCAAAAGACTGACTTTCAGTCTGTCAAAAGTCCTAATTTTCACAAACATTACGCATAGGAATGACATTCAGTCTGTTATCTGTCAAAGACCTCATCAACGTGGGGTAAGGCACTGGCATATTCTGCCTGTTAACTGTCACAAACGTCACTAACGTACGTACGTAAAGGACAGCACTCAGGACCTCAAAGCAGTGCAAACTTCACGATCAGTCAGTTCACAGGTCGACTTGTTTTACAAACTCCACAATCAACATCCTAAACATTAATCTGAATTTCTGTTCTTTTCCAAGGCGGTCTTCTTGTGTCCTCGACCAGTTTTTCTAACCTTAAAACTAGTTGTGTGTGTGTGTGTGTGTGTGTGTGTGTGTGTGTGTGTGTGTGTGTGTGTGTGTGTGTGTGTGTGCGCGCGCGTGTCTGTTTTATGCATGCGTTCACCCATGGGACCTCATTAATGATAATGATAATAGCCTCCTGCTCCTCCTCCTCCTTATCATTAGCAGCAGCAGCATGATACTGACGATGATGATGATGATGAAGATGATGATGATGATGATGATGATGATGATGATGATGATGATGATGATGATGATGATGATGATGATGATGACGACGACGACGATAACGATGATAATGATGATGATGATATGATGACGACGATTATAATGACGACAATGACGATGATGATGATGACGATGATGATATCAAAGATGTAACAACACTCACGGTTTCCTGACTTTGGGAGGGGGCCTCCGCTTCTTTGGCACCTCTTTCAGAGGTGGAGGTGGGGCCACCAAGAATTTCTGCTTCTTCTGCCTCTCCGCCTGAAAAGTCAAAATAGCACTACTTCTGTTCTGCTTGATTATGTCTCGAGCATGCTCCTTAGCCAAACTTTGATGTGAAATTTCATTTGCCGAACCTTTTGGGTTTCGCTTTGGGTAAGGAAAATTCAGTTTACGTTAAAATTGGGTATTCAAGAGTCTCGACGTTGTTTCTGTGTTGTTATGTCCTGTCTTAGAGTAGACACACACGCATACGCGCATAGAAAAATTACGATACCACACACACACACACACACACACACACACACACACACACACACACACACACACACACACACACACACAGAGGAGGGGGGGGGGAGGTCGAAACGAAACGAAAATTTTATTTTATTGGGGTAACGGAATAACAGAAGAAGAGAGAGAATGGGAAAGAGGGATAATGATGAAGATAGCGTTTAAGAATAGATATCAGATCTTTCTTTGATTGCGCAAGGCGTACATAAGATTGTGGTTTGTGGACAGGGTCATACTGTCCATCAGATTGTGGTTTGTGGACAGGGTCATACTGTCCACCAGATTGTGGTTTGTGGACAGGGTCATACTGTCCACCAGATTGTGGTTTGTGTGCAGGGTCACAGTGTCCACCAGATTGTGGTTTTTGGACAGGGTCATACTGTCCATCAGATTGTGGTTTGTGGACAGGGTCATACTGTCCATCAGATTGTGGTTTGTGGACAGGGTCATACTGTCCACCAGATTGTGGTTTATGGACAGGGTCACAGTGTCCACCAGATTGTGGTTTTGGACAGGGTCATACTGTCCACCAGACTGTGGTT
>JADBJO010012280.1:0-10000 GCA_016801955.1 Conus betulinus
AAGCGTTTATTTAGGGCCAACAGTAATAGCCTTGTCGTATTTTCTTACGCTTCAAAACAGTTTCCACTCGGAGCAACTATCGCCATTCCTCTATAATGATGGCCAGTGGATATTTTCTTCTTCACAAGCGAGATCGCCATCAAGGGAACCCCCGAGAATAAGTTAAGCGGATTTACTGCCTAGAGTTTCACTTTTAAATAACTTCTGTCGGCTTTTTTTCCGCTTAACTTACAGAATTTTTTTTCCAGCAGGCTTCTCTCTCTCTCTCTCTCTCTCTCTCTCTCTCTTGATACTTTACGTAGACTCGGGGCACAACAAGCGGTGTATCTGGTGTATCTGAGGCCGATCAACTGAACAAATATTCTGGTTTTGCGACAAAGTGAGAACGATAATATGTTTTTGGTTTTCTCTTGTTTTGGGACTTCCCTTTTTCTTTGATTTCTAGTTCATTGCTTTAGATCGTTGTATGTCCTTCTTTCTTCTTCTTTTTTTTTTTTTTTTTTTTTTTTTTGTCTTTCCGGTGGCTGTTACCCTAAAAATCTCAAACAAGCACCACTATCTCCGCTCCACCCCCAGCCCCACCCCAAATCTCCCCCATTCCTCCTTCCCATCCCACGACTTAAGAAAAGCTTCTTAAAATAAAGCTGAAAGTAGGAAAAACAAGAGTGGCTAGAAATACCGGATCATTTTTTCTTTCAAGGGAAAAAGAAAACTTCCGTGCTAATAGTAACAGAGACTTCAATCATGCAGCCCTCCAGAGAGAGAAAGGAGACAGACAAAGGAGAAAGAAAGCAAGAGCAAAAAAAAAAAATCTCTTCCTTGGAATAATTATTTTGCCTTTTTCCAAAACAGTTCCCTCGAGGCCATACACTGAAATGAAAGGAGGTGAGGAAGCCGCGGGGGGGGAGGGGGGGGGAGGAGGGGGGGATGGATGGGTGAAGAGAGTGGGGAGAGAGACCTGGGGGGTGGAGTGTCGGGAGGGGAGACAAGAGTTGATGGGGGGGGGGGGGGGGGGGGGTTGAAGGTGCTAGGACATCCCCGCAAATAAAGCCAAAGTGTAAATGATGTCGTGGACGGGTTGGGAATGGTGGGTTTGCGGTTGGGGGAAAGAAGGAGCGGAGAAGAGAACAGGAAAAAGGGGGGAAGGGGGGAGGGGGGGGGGGGGGGGGCGAGAGAACGGGAAGGGGGACAGGGATAGGCGGGGGGGGGGGGGGGGGGGGGGGGGGGGGGGGGGGAAGTGTCTGGCGGTCAGACGACGACGAGGAAGACTCGGGGTGACTGGGTAAAGAAGGCTGCACAAAGGCTTGCACGCGTCACTGGGTCCGCCCACAGATGCTGTTGAATGGAGGGCAGACATCGACCGACACGCTGACATTAAGATCGGGGGAGAGAGAGAGAGAGAGAGAGAGAGAGAGACAGAGACCGACAGACAGACAGACAGACAGACAAAACAGGTGGTGGTGGTGGAGTGTGGCGGTATAGTGACGGCTGGACGAAGTGGATGTCAGGATGGGGAGGTGCGCTTTTACAGGCAGCGAAAGCTTGGAATGATTCTTTGTCTTATGTCTCGATGGGGGGAAGAGCGAGAGTGAAGGTGGATGAGGCTCGGAGGGGTGGGGGGGTGGGGGGGGTAACATAGAGAAAGAAAGCAGTCAATGTTGATACCTTCTTCCTCATCCCCCATAATAAAAAAATGACTCAAACTACCCACTCCACAAAAAAGAAAAGTTATCTACAACACTTCCACTCCCCACAATCTCTCCCCCCGACTCGCGCGCGCACACACACACACACACACACACACACACACACACACACTCACTCACTCGAATACACATACACTAACGTTACACATTCACACACATATTCACGCACACACGCACGCACACACCGACGCGCGCGCACGCACATACACACGCGCGCGCGCACGCACACACAAACACACCACACACACACGCACGTGCACATCCACGCACGCGCGCGCGCGCGCACACACAAACACACGCGCGCGCGCACACACACACACACACACACACACACGCACACACACACCCACACACACAGTCGAGTTGAAATTACACAGGACGGCCAGTGATGCACGGGTACGAACAAGAAGACCATCCGTAGTGTTGTCACCACTATCTGTAGTGTTGTCACCACTATCCGTAGTGTTGTCACCACTATCCGTAGTGTTGCGTGACGCCGATTGCTGCTGTTGAAAACTGACTGTGGGAGAAGGAGAGAGGAGCGGGGAGATGAAAGAGAAGGAGGGGATGAGACGGTCGAGGGATGCAGAGGAGAAGATGGGACAGTGTGAGAAGAGAGAGGAGGGTGAGGAGGGAGAGCAAGAGAGTGGGGAGGCGTAGAGGGAGAGGAGAGAGGGGGCGAGAGGAGGAGGAGAGGGAAGGAGAGGAGAGGAGAAAGAGAACGGAGAAGAGAGAGAGAGAAGAGGAGAGAGAGGAGAGAAAAAGAGAAAGAAGAGAGATAGAGAAGAGGGGAGGGTGAGAGCAGATGAGAGAAAAGGGAAAAGGAGGGGGAGAGAGAAAGAGTGAGAGAGAAGAGGACGAAGGAAAGAGGGCGGGGAGAGAAGAGAGGGATGGGGGGAGGAGGGAGAGAGGAGCGAGAAGGAGAAGAGAGAGGAGTGAGAAGAGGAGAGGGAGGAGAAAGAAAGGAAAAAGGAGGGAGTGAGGGACGAGACGGCAGATGAGAGAGGAGGAAAGATGAGAGAGAGGAGGAGTGAGACGAGTGAGTGTGGAGAGAGCGAGGGAGTGAGGGAGGGGTGGAGTGGATGGAGGAGGAGGAGAGGAGAGGGCGAGGAAGGAGGGGGAGAGGTAGGGGGGAGAGAAGAGAAAAAGAGGGAGGGGTGAAGGTGAGAGAGGCGAGGAGGGGGAGCGGGAGCGATGCGCAGCCGGCAGGAAGAGAAGAGAGGAGAGAGAGAATGGGGGAGAGGGGAGGGAGAGGCGGGAGGGAGGGAGGGGTAGGAGAGATGAGAGAGAGGGAGAAGATTTGAGTGTTTTGTTGTGTGTGTGTGTTATGGTTGGTGTTGTGGGCGTGTGGTTTTGTTTGTGCGTTTTGTTGCGGGAGGAGAGAGGGAGATAAGTCAGGGATGAAAGGTTGAGGCGAGGGGGTAGCGGAGTGCCAGGCCAAGCGAGCGGGCGGAGGAGAGAGGAGAGAAAGGATAAGGAAAAGAAATGAGAGGGAGGTGGCAGACCAGGGGAGTGACAGACAGGAGAAAGAAAGAGAGAGAGAGAGTGGAAGAGAGAAGAAGAGAGAGAGGAAAAGGAGGAGAGAGAAAGAAAAGAACGAAAATGAGAGGGCCAGAGTCGAGAGAGCGAGAGGGGAGAGAGAGAGAGAGTGGAGAGAGTTTGCAGAGAGAGAGGGGGATGTCAAAGAGCAGAGAGATAGAGAGTGCCGAGAAAGGACAGAGATAGAAAGAAAGGGAGATAGAAAGAACAGACAGCAAGATAAGAACATTCCATCAGCCACAGATAAATTTATCTTTTTTGACGTCAGGAAATCCAGAAACAAAAAAAAATACGCCCGAAGGGGCCAGTGGTACGTACAGAAGTACTGTTCACCCTTCCGAATCAACGACAGGGGGAAATCCGCGCACAGCTTCATGTTTGATTGGCACCCGACACACACCACACACACACACCAACACACACACACAACCCAACCCGGATTTCTATGTGGCATATATTATATTATATATATCTATATATATATATATATATATGTGTGTTGTGTGTGTGTGTTGTCATGCTGTTTGTATCGTTTTTTCAGAGAGAGAGAGAGAGAAAGGGAAAGAGAGAAACACCGTCTTCATATCTGTCGGCCTTTGACCTGATGACCTTGAAAAACAACAAGAAGAAGCACCCCAACAAGAAACTGGAAAAGGAATAGCAAAAAAAAAAAAAAAAAAAAAAAGAAAAAGAAAAAAAGAAAAAGAAAAAAAAAATACAAAAAAAAAAAGAAAAAAGGAAAAGGAAAAAAACGGCAAGAAGATGATGACCATCAGTGCAACACCAATGACCACACACACACACACACACACACACACACACACACACACACACACACACACACACACACACACACAAAACCCGAACAGAAGAAAAAGTAGAAGGAGAAAAGAAGAGAAAGAGACGCGAAGGAAGATGGTTAGGAAGAAAAAAGGACGAGAAAAAAAAAAAGGATGAAGACGAAAGAAAGAAAATATTATAATGTAAGAAAAAAACAGGAGTGCAAGAATGAGAAGAACGAGGAAAGCGGAAAAAGACGAAGACGTAATATGCCGACTGCGCAGATTCCGATCGATGGAGTATCAAGATTACCTAACGGCATTTGGGGATAGAAGTGGGGAAAAGGGGGAAGAAAACTGGGACTGACAAATATTTAAAAAGATGTAGGCAAGACAAAAAAATAAAGAAAAAACAGTAAACTGTCTATAAAATTTCAGTATGCTCCCCACATCCATACCCCCAACCTTTAACACACACACACACACACACACACACACACACACACACACACACACACACACACACACGTTCACTCACACGCAAGCACGCGCGCGCGTACACACACACACACACACACACACACACACACACACACACACACACACACACACACACACACAATAAGGCACAGAGAGAGAGGGGAGGGAGACAGACAGACAGACAGACAGACACCGATAGACAGACTGACAGACACACAGAGATATAGGTACAATCACACAGGGACAGTCATTGAAACACGGTCATGAGCAACAAGAAGGCTACCCCTGTTGTTGCATAAAACTGTTTCCATAGGTGAAAACGGATGATCAATTTACGAGACTTTCTCGCAACGAACGTGAAAAGATCAAAAGAAACACAAATAAATAAATACTTTAGTTATAGACTAGTAAACAAACAAACAAATAAATCCACAATTACAATTGTAAATGAACAAATGAATATAATTTGACAATAAGAAACAGCACATCTTTAAAACAAATAACAGCATAAATAATCAAATGACAAAAGAATAAAATCGAGACAGACAGATAGACGGATAAAGAATGAATGAATGCACGAATCATGGCTTGTTCATGTAGGCTTCAGGCCGTCATGAAGGGGTAAATACACAATACATGAATCTTCACATTTCCATACAAAAGAAATACTTGAGCAATAGCTATGGTATTCATAGCATGCAACGTAATGAGTTAGCCATTTATATTTAAAGGCTGTGTGAAGAAACAACGAAAATTGCGTACACCATTAGGTTTAGCGCATGCCATCAATAATCTTGGATAAACAAATAAATAAAGATGGTTCTCGATAACATTTAAGCTCCAGAAATGTTCCTCTAATTTCTTCCAATTTTTGGCAACAGAGAATGAAATATATCTCACCTTCTTTGGACGTCTAGCATAGTCGGCACATCAGGTCGCAATCATGCCTATGTAAGTCAGATATACAAAGTCTAAACCCAGTCATTATACATCTCAGGTTCCGTTCATATTCACACGCAGATATTCCTTAACTTCATGGGCTTTACAGGTATTTCTATACAAATTCAATGTTTCATAAGAGTAATTGCGCTTACAACCCAGTTTGGCCATTTACAATCAAACGTTGACGAAACATTGCTGTATAGCCTTTTTCATTCTCCACACTTTGATTCAACCACACATTACCAAAACCACTGCCATATGAACAAGCATGCGCATTTGATACTCCGTTCTTCTTTCCGCAAGCATCTAAACCACACAGCATTTTGTATGCCATGAAAAAGTAACCTATGCAATGTGTAATGTGTTATGTACTCCATATGTAACAACTTAAGCAATATCGAATGCAGTTACGAAAATTCACATGCATGGAAAACGTATTTCTTTCACTTACACTAAATCATTGGGGGTCCATAAATCTGCACAAGAAATCTTTCTAAGAGCAAACAAATGAACTAGCTCACACTAAACAGCGGCTTGGTCTAACCCCCATATTTCTGATCACGACAGCAGAACTGGCTGTGAACGCTATAAAAAGTTAAAAGAAATTGCTGTTTAGAGCGTGGAACTCCTGCACTACACATAGCAATGCATTTTGCGCTCGACTGGCAAGATCTTTACAAACGACAGTGATACTCAGAGAGTGGCGATAGACAAAACATTCCTAAATACATATCAGCGACAAGCATTACTATCACACAACCATCGTCCTCTGACACGTAAGAATCCTTCCCTTCCGAAATACATTCGTGTGACTGTCATTCATGTTAACGTTGAGTTGAAACGAAGAAGAAGCAACCCGGTGTAACAAAGACATAGAACGATAAACAAGCTTACTAGTACAACCTCCAAAGCGGACGCAACGAACGTACGCCCGAACAGGTCACTGCGTCTGAGCGAGTCAGCTTGACCTTACGGTTCGATGTTTTCGCTTACTGGGTGTATTTTCGTTGGTAGGGCACGTAACATTGAGCAGAACTCGGGTCATCATCACAACTGGACAGAATACAATCTATCCACGAATATTAAAGGCAATAAGATGAAATAACAGGATTCATTTGTGCTTCCGCGAGTGAGAAACTAGGGTTGCCAGTACGGGGCTTCGTATACGGTGTCATACGTATATTGAATCAGAACAGGCACCACAACATGTACGACCAAAATGGCCCGGTAGCAGTGCAGTGTCTCCTCTGGTAGATGCCCCGTAACGACTTAACATGAACTCTCCCAGTGATTTGGCGGTGTCGGGGCTGCGACGCAACAAGCCAAGGAATGATAACTGTAAACAGGGTGGCAGAAGGAGGCGTGGGGGAGGGGGGAGGGGGGATGGAGTGGCACAGGAAAAAAAGGGGGGGGGGGGGGGGGGGGGGGGGCGGCGGATGATGAACTTGGGATACTGCACACCTCCGTGATTCGCACCAAAAATGTAATGGCTTCACTCTAGAGCCGCTTTCCATCTTTGCACCAAGGTTTTTTGTTTTTGTTTTTCTTTTTAAAATCGGTTCGGTAGGGTTTTCCCTCCAATGAATTTTACAGGCAGACTGGCAAAGAAACAAAAGACGAGGCTGGAGGAGTCAGTCTCCTTTTTGAAGCAAATGAATTAATAATGAGACACGAGAAGAGAGAGAGAGAGAGAGAGAGAGAGAGAGAGAGAGGAATGGGAAGGGAAAAGGCCAAAGCCCCGTATGAAGGGGTGTGAACGGCAATACGACCACAACGCAGGCAAGAGACAAAAAGAAGAGAGAAGCAAAACATACATTACAAATGTCGTTAGATGGTATACAATAGCAACGTTCCAAAACAACAAAATATGCTACTAATTTTTTTGTAGTCAAGGTACACAAATGTCTTGGTTTAATATTTTACGTAAAAAAAAAAAACCGCAAGAGAGAGATTGTACACTCATTTGTTTTTGCTGCCAAAGGTCACTGCGTTTATCACAGTGTCTTGCGTGCATAAACTGATATATCAGGTCTTGACATGCCGAACCACAAAACACAAAGTGAAGATCAGTCTCGATCGCACTTTTACATTTCACAAGTCTGCTGTGTATTGTATACATCGTAAACTGTGGGTGGCTACACCAGATGTCCTGAACTGAACTTTTGTCCAAGGGTATCTAGCATTCCAAATCGAATGTCACGTACGGTTCAGAATCATGAGACGGTTTCCATATTTTACATTCTACAAACATGTCACTGTCGTTGCTATGCAATCTCCACTTTTGCCACCAACAATCATTCCGCCTTTTTTTTCCCCCCTAACTCTTATACAGACAAACCTGTGCAGCTGATACACCCAGATTTTGTCCCACATGAAGGAAACCGTTGTACTATACATATCACGGATGTCAGACGCCCAGTTTATTTCCCTTTCTTTGCCAAATCAAACATTTTGATATGCTTTTAACGGTAGTCTCCCCTATGTCTTGACTTCAACCAGTATCGTATACAAAAGACACTAGAACTGAAAGTTAAGCGGAGCCTACGAAACTCAGCGTACACTCAATTTCTTACTGTTCTCGCACTGGCACCAAGATATCTCTTAAGCACAAATAAATGAGTACTTTCTTCTTTTTTTTTTTTTTTTTATTGAAGAAGCGTTACTCAAACCCCATCTTTCTGCACCATGTAACAAAGTAAGCTGCATTTGTGTAAAAAGGATTCAACAATAGCTATGAGGACTTGTTATCAAATTGTTCAGCTTAAACATTATCATGCCTACATCGTGGCCTTAATTAGCTCAGTTGTGGCATACATAAATAAAACGAGAGAGAGAGAGAGAGAGAGAGAGAGAGAGAGCTGCGTCACGAATGATTAACAATGCCACTTAGAACAGATCATAATATGATCACACCTTAAGTAGCCTGGCTAGCGCGTGACTTCCTGTTTCGAATGCCCGCGCGCGGACATACACACACAACACACAAACACGCGCGCGCGCGCGCACGCACGCACGCACGCACACTGCGCGCATTACTACATGCGTTACACACGCAACACCCACACCCATCCACACACACACACACACACACACACACAATTTGATAACAAGTCCTCATAGCTATTGTTGAATCAAAAGGCCGAAGCATTCGCAGATCTATTTGCAAAGAATAGTTCCACAAATAGCCTTTCTGATAAATGCAAAGCTATGAGGGAAAACTCAAAGAATAACGATATGTACTGTGATCCAGAAGAAAAAAATGACCATTATCTAAACGCGAATATCACTCTACAGGAATTAAGAAAACGCACTAATATCATTACCAACAAAAAAAAACATCGGTTGGTCTGGATGCACTTTCGAATGAAATGTTAAAACACTTGCCAGAAAATTTTGTATCGTTCTTCATAACATCATAACAAAATGCTGGCAAGATGGAAGTATCCCTTCTGTTTGGAAAGAATCTGTAGTCGTACCGATCTTAAAGCAGGGCAAACCTAGATCCAACATAAATAGTTACCGTCCGATTGCCCTCACCTCTCACACGTGTAAGTTAATGGAAAGAATTGTTTTAAGTAGGCTTGTCTATCACTGTGAGAAACGTGGTATAATTCCAGCTACACAAGCAGGCTTTAGAAAAGGCAGATCAACAATAGACCATCTGGTAAAATTTGACGACTCATGTAAAACAACAATTTGCACGAAGAAAAAATGTCCTCGCCACTTTCTTTGATGTCAGAAAAGCGTATGATCATGTTTGGCATGAGAGACTTTATATAAACTGAAAACCATGGTCTTTCTGGTCACGTATATAACTACATCAAAGCATTTTTGAGCAATAGAAGTATAGAAATAAAGATACAAAATGATTACTCCAGCAAGAGATATTTACAAATGGGGATTCCTCAGGGATCGGTCATCGCTCCGCTACTTTTTAATATTCTGATATGCGATCTCCCAAAGCATTTATCTGAAAACTGCTCCTTGGTGCAATATGCTGACGATATTTGCATGTGGATGAACGTAACTTTAAAGAAGAAAACTTCAGTCAGGTCTATAAATTTCATTAAAAAAAACATATCAGCGAGACCTAGATAATATAACAATATTCATGTTTGAAAACGGCCTTAGTTTATCGGCGGCAGAAAAAACCCACATGATGTTATTTGATGCTGGTGGAAGCATTTGCAATATTCCTACTTTTAAGGTAGATAACAATGTATTGAATTATGTCACCGAGATGAATTTTTAGGAGTAAATATTACCTCTAAATTAACTTGGAACAACCATATTGAATATATTATCAACGAAGCCAGCAAATCTCTTAATCTTCTTAAAGTAATCAGTAAACAAAATTGGGGCGCAGATACACAAACTTAAGTACACCTTTCGACATCTCTAGTAAGATCAAAATTATCATACGCACAAGAAGTGTTCTTCAGCGCACCAAACTATTTACTTAAAAAGTTGCAAAGCATAGACTGCAAGGCTTTTAGACTCGCACTAGGTGTCCCATTTCATGCCAGTGCATCAGGAACGTATTACGAAGCCGGA
>JADBJO010012280.1:15000-17500 GCA_016801955.1 Conus betulinus
GGCAAGCCCCCAAGCTAACACAGTGGGCTGACTGAAGATGAAGCTCTGGCAGCCTTCTCTTATGAGAGCAAAGCACGTCTTCACATTTAAAGTCAATATTTCAGAGCGATTATTTTCCATACCACAGAAAATCCCTACCATTAATCAACCCATGATGACTTTTCCAAAGAACTTTACTCGCATGGAAAATGAAGAGGTAATCAAAAAAGTCCACTGCCCAATAAGAAGGCCGGGGTCCAATAATTCCATGCACATTTTAATACCTGCTATTCAGGGAGTGTTGTCAATACCGAGGAAGCAAATTAAGATGAAGTTCAAGATGCTCAGGCAAGCAAAGCCCACGACGCTTGAAACATTCCCAGCAGTCCTTGTTGAGCATACAATGCTGGAGCCCCCCATCCCACCCACATCCCTCCCCCTTCCTCTGACAGAACGGACAAATATGCTTTGATGTGGGCAGCACTTCCAACTCGATGGAATACCCGAAGGACACAGAATCACTGCAGACCTCTTGCACTCCCGCCACTGGGAGGATACCGAAATGTGATGATCCTTTAATTAACAGACGTTATGATACTGGTCAGTGATGAAGCGAGGATGTGGGCTTCTAGTCCCTCTCTTGCGACTGTCGCCGTGTGGTGATGGACAGGCTTATGTGCCACAGTGATCCCTGGAAATACACGTGAGTCGAGTGTTCATGGCAGCTGTTTCCAGGTAGGAAAGGTCCACGTGGGGAAGGGGCCAGACTACAGCAGTTAAAAAAAAAAAAAAAAAAAAAAGGGGGGGGGGGGGGGGGAGAGAGAAAGAAAAGGAAGAGTCTTGACCTAAACGTGCAGCATGCATGACCCATCAGTGTAGTGGATACGCCCCTAACGCCCCAAAACCAGTTCCCATGTACGGAGTCAAATACCTTGAGGATATCCCAACGGCGAAACAGGCGGAGTGGGCGAAAACATCCCCAAAGGCTGTGAAGATGTACGAGGACGCCCAAACCAGCAGACTGGGCTCGACAGCCCTGGTTAAACCAACCAGTCTAGGAGATCGACCACCCCAAGCTGAAAACACACCGAAGTCAGATGCACCGGATCTAACCTGTTTGGCGCACAATTAACGTACAACGCATCCATGTTCAAAGCGTTAATCGAGCGAGCCGATGAACAGTTCTAACCGGTTCCAGAACACACATAATGCACCATCACTGCCAAAGGTTAAAAACCTCGCTGCTTTATTCCGTTTCAGTATGATGACAAACAGTTTCCTGCAAATTGCCCATTATTACGGCAAGTTCTTTGAAGTATCTCTACCGCAGCCAACGAGATTTTAAAAAAAAGGTCTCTTACGGTGTGAATCACGGTTTGGCTCACGTGAGACTCGCCGAGAGGCAGTTTCTGAGAGAAGTAGGGTTCGGGTCAACTGTTTGGAATGTGTGGATTTCGCCAACACACTGCACAGTTCCTCCTTCAGGTAATTAAAAAAAAAGGGGGGGAGGGGAGGGAGTGGGGATAGGAGAAGGAAGGGGGTCATGTGCAGGGTTCCATACTTTTAATTCAACATTAGATGACCACCAGATTACACACATTTGGGCCATAAAAAAACAGATTCGGGCGGAAGGAGTTGGGGGAGGTGGGGATACTCCTGGACCCCACTTACAGTCTCGGGCATCTTTCGCTCTCGGTTTACACTTTAAAATTCCATGCGCTCCCCCCCCCCTCCCCCCCCCCCCCCCCCCCCCCCCCCCCCCCCGTAACTTCGTCCTTTCACAAACTTACTGATCCGTCTAAAAACATTGACAATCTTGTTGGAACAATTCTAAAATGACAAGCCTGAGCACGAAGAGATGGCTCACATAACGTTCTTCACTGCAGCACAGAAGAGCACCGCAACCAAACGGCGCCCGTTTTTGGCGCGAATTCTACTGCTGATGAACAAAACAGTTCCCAACTCAGCTACCTGCAACGAATACTTACCGTGCAATCGGGAGCTCCTTCCACGCAGCACGTTCGTCAAGCAGTAGTCCGCGAGCAGCGATCGCAGCGAGCCAGAGACTGTCATAGGACACCTCGTTTGCAGCTACTAGACCTCGCCCGGCAGTCTGGAGATCGTGTTCGCATGAAACGGGAACGCAGCAGCAATGAGCTGGCAGCTAGATGGAGTGGTGTCTGCAGACACCGAAATTCTCTCCCTTGTTGTGACACTGGCGCTGGAAGCAAGTGTCACAGAATCGGGGCCAGGCTGAAAAAGATGAGGCTCGGGAGACATGTGACGGATTCTGATGATGATGATTCGTTAGGCAGGGACAGTAGTAAACCTGAAGCTATGGGTTGTATAATGTTGATCTATTTACACAGACACCACGTTTGCGAATAATGTGTGATTATATTCATTTCGAAATTACATTTCATAAACATGATTTGAAATGTTGACCACTCTCTCTCTCTCTCTCTCTCTCTCTCTCTCTCTCTCTCTCTCTCTTCTCTCTCTCTTATGTCATCCAGTCAAA
>JADBJO010012280.1:20000-25000 GCA_016801955.1 Conus betulinus
ATGCATGCAAGCATCTGAGAGTCGTAAGTGTATAGACCTATCTGTAAAGAATTGAGAAAAGAAAAAAACCGAAAGCGCGCGCGCACACACACACACACACACACACACACACACACACACACACACACACACACACACACACACACACATTCCAATCATTCAATGTCCGCATACCTTCAACAGCACCTTGCTTGTAATCTTGGGAGCGTTTGAAGCTCATGCTCAATGATTTTTGTGTACGATTCCATTTCTTCCTCCGATCACTGGCGTAGTCTTCAAGCCCGTTTCATCACTCAAAGCAGCCTCAACGTTATTCCCACTGCCCTAAGAACCGCATACAACGTGGCTGTATGTTGGGGGACAGAATGTCGTAGACGTAAACAGGTGAAGCTGCTGTATTCTTTCAGTGTTTATCAAATTTCAAAATATTCTCAACCTTCAAGTCATATGTATTTACTACGTCATGTATTATGGTAGACAAGTCATTCTTAATTTTTTTTTTTTTTAGTTCAAAAGTGAGATGAAGCTAACACGGTACCACACGTTGCATATACACAAAGCACCACTATAACTTTTTGTATACAGTTAATGGAGCTTTGGATTGTTTTGAACCATGGATGCTGGTGAAAATGAGGGGTCAGGTTTAAAAATGATGAGCCTGGTGCGAATGATCTCACGGCGGCGTTGGTCGCGGCTGAACTGCTGAACTTTGCCGAAACTGAATTTGATATTGAACGGAATTTTCTGGCGGAGAAAGAAGCGGAGGTAGTCTGCAGGGAGAGGGAGGGAGGGAGGGGAGGGGGGGGGGGGGGGGGGGGCGGTCGGAGGGAGGGGGGACGGGGGGAGGAAGGAGGGAGGAAAGAGGAGAGGGATAAAAAGAATACAGTCCTTCTTTCTTTAGTTCTGCAATATTAAGAATAATTTGACTCGGCCTTTGTTGGCTGACATTGATGCCTGAGCTACATCGAGACAGGACATTTAATGTCTTGTGCATTCATAGGTGAAATAAGTGACGATTGAAGAATGCACAACCAACTGCTCTTGGGGAGGGGAGGGGGGATTCAAATGGTCTGTCTGGATTGTATCAACTTTGCTGGGTCTACTTGGGAGTCACGTTGAAATGGTTCACAACATCGCTCGCCAAAAAGGAAAATCTATGTTCGTTGGTTATGAAATCCTAGCCAATACAGACGGGTCAATGTACAAGTGTCCACTCTAAAGGTCCCTGATGCCTTTTTTCAATCTCCCAGTCAATCCGGTAAAAGAATGATATAAACAAGTGAAGTATTGCAATCGCTTAGGACTTACCGAAACGAACATGTGTACACTGTATGTGGTACAGTATTCATCCAAGATCGTTGATACTTCTTTCATGTTCAAAGAGGCTTTTGAAAGTATTCACATTGCTAGCTCTTTTAACACGCGTAGGTAGTGCTTTTTGTTCTGTTATTACTAAAACATTTTTTGGTTTTCGAACATAAGTTTTGGAATATCTAATAAATAGTTTGAAGACGGTGTCCCTTAATATATCAGGATATCGTTTTTGGAGTAAACTTGTTCTGGGTCTAAACTGCATATACCCGTTAAGTATACTGAATATTTGTACCAGGTAACTTTTCATTCTCCAAAATTTCAAAGATGGTAAATCAAGTGTTTTCAGTTATTCTTCATAATTATGTTCTACCCTGTACATATTTAATTAACGAGCCTTGTTGCCCTCTCTCTGAACCTTTTCAACCCAACAAACTGTTTGTTGTTGTTGTTTGTGTTGTTTTTATAGTGGGTGCAAACAAACTTTCCGTGGTTTAGATGAGGTATTACAAATCTTTTGAATAATCTGGCAAAAAATATAACTTTTCGTGTATGAACCTGTTTCTAAGAGGTCCTAGCACTATGTTTGCCTTTGCAATTGCAGAATCATCTACCTGTCTGTCAAATTTTAACAACCCCACATCAAATTAACTCATAGGTCTTTTTCATCGAAACATTTGCTTATAATTGTCTCCCCATCAAAGAACTTGACGATATTTTCGTCGTGTGCATTGTTTTTGCTGACATGTATGTAGCGTTCTGTACAGTTCTGAACATAGAAATAGATTCCACGGAAATATCAGGCCAATAACCTTTCTGAATCATTCACTTCGAGCAGCCGGGGATATTTATCCTGCTTCTCGTTCAGTGTTCTTCATGCCGACCATAATTAGCGCATAGAATGCGCTCTACGTGTCAGCTACACCATCGGCCTATGGGGCTTACACTTCCCTATGATAGTCATGGGATTTAATAGGCAAAAGATAGTATGCGTAAGTTCATACACAGAATCTCTGTTGATAAGTCTCATTTGAAGGCACTTTAAGGCGGAGTCAGAACAATTGTCTACTTCGAGAGAAAAGCTCTCGCTCAACCAGATGGCTGAGAGGACACATGGACCGATGATCCCAGCATCGCAAGGATTATGAGTCCGACATTCTACCAACTGAGCTATTCTGACCCCCTCCCCTGGGTCCCATCCGCAACGCTACTTTACGACTTTTGACGACTCAAGTTGAAGATTTTCATGTTATTCGCTGAGAACTTTTTTTTTTTTACGGAATAACAACCATATATGGTAAATTGTTAGTAAAGGATTCCAAAGAGAATGGGAAGGAGTACATTTCCTTGGGGGATACAACTGAACACTTCTGCTTCTGGGGTGTGAGCGTTCCCAGTCCTGTCAACGTGTGTTCTAGTTTTCGGGAGACCAGAAATCCACGCCCAAATGTGGCCAGTTACTGAATATGAGCAGATTTTCACAAGCAGGTGGTTGTGTGGGACAGTTGCATGCCTTCCAAAAGTCCAACTGGAGTTAATCTTACATGAGTAATAACGTATTATCGCTTCCGGATCGACCTCCAACCCGTCTGAACATAATAATAAAACGCTCTGACCATTATACTATGGAATAACGCTGGACGAAAAAATATGACGTTACATGTAACACGCTCTCAACCTTTCAAATCGCTGAGGGAAAAAAGCCTACACCTCTGTGAAAGCTGACAGTGATCAACAACCAAACGTACTGTTATTAATTGTTCGTGCGCACGGCTGCATTCGAGGCGACAGCTGGCACAGCGATCGGTTGACACTATCTGGTTTGCATAATGAACGTAATCAAGATCGTGCGGCCTGTTACACACACAAACCTTGTTTGTATCGTATTACATGTTCAGCATTATCAAAAAGGGACGTTAGAGGGGAAAAAAAAAAAAAAAAAAAAACACAGTTTTATAGACATACTCAGTGGATTTGTACAAGGTGACTTTCTATTGTCAACGATTAGTTTCGTTCCATGCAGACTGAGTCATGCTGGAAAGTGTCACCTGGTATCATAAAACGGCGATTTTATAGGTACATTATGTTTAACGCTTTAGCACGCGCTCGTTATCGAGTCCACACGTTCAGTGAATCAAAACTGACTCTAGTGTGCAATGTTTCTGAAGTCTCTCACGTGTAGTAAACCGATTTTGTCATGTTTGATAGTCTAATTTCAATACAATTAGCGAAGCATTAATATAAATTCCCATATAGCGTTCTGCATACCATAACCCATGTTTGAACATGTTTTACATATGAAATTGTAAAGCCTCGAATCCCACAGTCTAATCACATCAGGAACTATCTTTGGTTATCTCGTGCCAAAAAATGGCAATATTTTAACAGAAGTGACGGACGAAGCCGCTTTACAACTATTGATTTTTCACAGTAATGCAATCCCTCATAAAGCAAAACACCTCCTCATCAAAGTACAAAGATTTTGATGATTCTGATTCAACTTGATTTACTAAATAAAGAAAAATGCATTTTGACCAGAACTTTTTGTGAATTATCAACAGATATCGGTTGGTGGATCATACCACATTTTTTTCAGGCAGTAAAACAGTGAAGCCACGAATCCACCCACCAAATTATTTTAGATGGCAACCTAAGGCTGTCTGCATAACCTCAACAACAAATCCAATTAAAAAAAAAAAAAACACTGGAAGAGCACCACAACTGATTTTCATTAAAGAAAAAAAGAAAAAGAAAAAAAAGAAAAAATACTAAAAAGGAAAAAAAGTACACATCTTATTGCAAAGTTTCGGGGGATGACTCGAAGTCTTAAAAATTAGTTATGCCAATTGTTCAGAAGTTGTGTTTAGAAGCTGAGATACAGATATAGAAACATCATCAACAAGTGCTTCTTATAATCCATCTTTGAGCATGTGTTACAAGCAAAACACACGGTACTCCTCCCCCCTCCCCACCTATTTACTTTGGAGGCCATCTTGATGCTATCCCATGCCCCCAAAATGGCATCATCTTATCATGACCAAAACCACGTCACGTCCGATTTTTATTTAATTCACAAAAAAACACTAATTGAGTAAGTAAAGAATTCAACGACATCTCTATAAACGTAATGAAAAATGCCGATTTTTGAGAGGCTGCGTTCAGAAATAATAGAGAAACGAGTCTAGAAACCCCCCACCACCCACCCACCCACCCCACCCCCCCCAGAGAGAGAGAGAGAGAGAGAGAGAGAGAGAGAGAGAGAGAGCAGGACAGCGAGACAGCAGGACAGAGAGACAGCAGGACAGAGAAAGAAAGAGAGAGAGAGAGAGAGAGAGACAGACAGACAGACAGAGAGAGAGAGGAGAGAGAGAGAGAGAGCAGGACAGCGAGACAGCAGGACAGAGAGACAGCAGGACAGAGAGAGAGAGAGAGAGAGACACACACACACACACACACACACACACACACACACACACACACACACACACACACACACACAGAGAGAGAGAGAGAGAGAGAGAGAGAGAGAGAGAGATGTATCGATTCATTCAAAGATCTGAAAATGTTGCAACATTGGCAAACAAACATTTTAATCCCATTCGAAGGAAAATATCCGATGCCGATGTCCATTATACGTTTGAGATTCTGTGTAAACCAAATACCGTTTCTAATGTGTCATCAATTGATTG
>JADBJO010012280.1:32500-59085 GCA_016801955.1 Conus betulinus
GCGCGCGCGCACCCACACCCACACCCGCGAAACGCTCGCTCGCACACACACACACACACACACACACACACACACACACACACACACACACACAAGTTCCTGAAGGTGGTTTTAATAAACCCCTTTTGATTTGTGACGTTGTTTTAGGACTTGTTCAGAGTACCATTTTTAGATTCTTATAATAATTCTATTTTCACGTTTAAATGTTATTATCCTGTTATCTTAAGCGTTCATCTGATTAAAAAAATGTTATTCTAGCTATGTTATAGGTTGCAATTTTTATCCATGTTAACATTTTTTCTTTCGATTCCTATTCTAATCCTCATTTTTCTCTCTTTTTTCTTTTTCCATTTGTACATCTTCATCTTTTTCTATCACACTGTTTCTCTATCTCTTTATCTCCTTGAGTTGCCTGTCTATCCCCCCCCCCCCTTCCCCTCCCTTCCTCCTTTTCTACCTTGTTTATTCATTTATTTTGGTTGTCTAAAATCACTTATGTGTATAGGCATTAAATTGAAGAACACACACACACACACACACACACACACACACACACACACACACACAACGCCACTTTTCACGAATAGGCACAGTCTCTCATCTCTCTTTTCGTGATCACGCGATTATATCTCTCCAACCCTTTCCCTCTTGCACGCATCCCTCCATCCCCACGTCATCCACCACCCCCAGTCCCGCTCCTAACCCCCGCCTCCGCCCCCATCCAACCTCTCTCCTTAGCATTCCCTTCAACACACCACCACACAACGAACCCTTAACAGTCACGTTCATGGCTTCAAAACCATGTACAAATCACACGTGACACCGACACGACAGCGAATCACACGCACATGCACAAGACCATAAGAGAGAGAGAGAGAGAGAGAGAGAGAGAGAGAGAGAGAGAATTACATGAGTGACTAGTCCATTTATACCACAGCCCCCCACTCCCATCCACCACCCATGCATTTCCCACAACCCCCATGCATTAACTGACAGCTGGAATGGGTGTTAATCAGTAACACACAACACACGCACGCACGCGCGCGCACACACACACACACACACACACACACACACACACACACACACACACACACACACACCCTACGATGATAGATACCGAGTGGCTTTGTTCGCTTAATTGGTTCGAGTCTTTTAATCTAACATAGTATCGCTGACAAAGAGATCATTCATCTCTCTCTCTCTCTCTCCAAAAACAATTTTGTTTGAATCGTAAATTATATGTTGCTTTTATTGATTTTGAGAAAGCCTTTTGACTCTATTAAAAGGGGTATATTATGGCGTATTTTGTTTGAAAATGGGATAAGAGGTAAGTTGTATCAATGTGTCATGAGCATGTACGTCTCTGTAAAAGCTAGAGTAAGAAGTGGCGGTTCTCTGACTGATTATATAACCTGTACAACTGGAATTAAGCAGGGGGATGTTTGTAGTCCCATTTTTTTTTTTTTTTTCATTAATGAAGTAACGAAAGAAGTGACTAATTCTGGAAGACATGGTGCAAAGTTCATAAATGATTTTTTGGAGATTTTCATTCTTCTTTTAGCTGACGATGTTGCATTGATGTCTGAAACGATAGTTTGTTTTACAAACCAGTTGAACAGTTTAGAAAGAGCATCTGCTTCACTTCGACTGAACATAAATATGAATAAAAGCAATATTATTGTGTTCAGACAGGGTGGTTATCTTGCAGCCAGAGAAAGGTGGGTATATAATGGAACTGATATGCCCGCTGTGAATGCTTACAAATACCTTGGCATATATTTTTCTACACGCTTAAACTTTACCTTCGTTTGTAAAGATCTTGCAAGTAGAGCTAAACATGCGTTACTGTGTATACTGAAGAAATTAACGATGTTAAATAATGAATCTTTGACTTTATTTTTGAAATTATTTGACGCTCAAATTCAACCGATGCTACTATATGGTGCTGAAATATGGGGTTTTGATTCTGCTGCTGTGCATATTGAAAAAATTCACTTGTATGCTCTGAAGAAATTTATTGGTGTTTCGTTGAAAACACCGAACGATTTGGTATATGGAGAGACCAACAGATACCCTATACATTTAATTTCAGTGGTAAAGTTATTCGCTACTGGCTAAGAATAACACAAATGGAACAACACAGATTACCCTTACAAAGCCTGCACTATGCTTTTAGAGTTAGATAACAGGGGAAGAAAAAACTGGAACTTCTAATTTAAGACTAAAATTGTATGAATTTGGATTTGGTTTTGTGTGGGAAAACCAGGGTGTTGGTGACGTAAATGGTTTTATTCTTGTGTTTCGGCAAAGATTGATTGATTGTAGTTGGCAAAGGTGGAACTCGCATGTTGAAGACAGACCAAGGTTTTCTATTTACAGACTGCTAAATCCTATGCATTGCATTCCTACCTATTTGTCAATGGCTATTAGTAAACATTTGAGACATGCTGTGACAAAGTTTTTGATTGGGTATCTCAGATATTTATGCACATTCTCAACGTTATAGAGTTGTAAGTGATCGTATGATTTTTTTTTGTCCATTGTGTCATGAATCACAGGAAAATGAAGTTCATTTTGTTCTTTCATGTCCAGAGTTAAGTGATCTAAGACAACAGTATATCCCTCCTAAATACTTTAGACATCCATCTTTGTTTAAATTAATCTTGTTAATGGCATCGACTAATGATAAAATAGTGTGAAACAGTTTGCTGTTTATTTGTACAGAGGTTTTAAACAGCGAAACTCTGTGTTAGCTTAAAGCTATTTACATCATTTATTAGAAATGTATCGTGTAACGTTGTTCTGTGTACATCCCCCTTCTAAGGGGCTATGGACACACACACTTTCTCTCTCTCTCTCTCTGTTTGTGTGTGTGTGTGTGTGTGTGTGTGTGTGTGTGTGTGTTTCACACACACGCGCGCGCGCTCCGGAAGTCTCAATTTATCGCATTAATTCGCAAGCTCGTGACAGTACGTGAATCACAGCTCACAGTCATGGGAGTGCATCACACACTAATGCAGTGTAGGCAAACAATGCTTGAGAGAGAGAGAGAGAGAGAGAGAGAGAGAGAGACTTCGTCTCTCACAGTGAGTGAGCAATTACAATCAGTCCACATACCAATACCTATCATACTTACAGCAAGGCTTTGGGAATTACAGACAAATCGTAAGGATTTTCACGACACGTTTCAGATTGTTCTTTAATTCTTGGTGCTCTGTATTCAACCCCCCCCCCCCCAAAAAAAAAAAAAAAAAAAAAAAAAAAAAAAAAAAAAAAACTCTGACAGTTAAAAGTGCTGACAAGTGAATGCCATTTTACATAAATGAAATGTACCTCATCTTACCTAGTGGGCTCATTAGCTGGTTAGCAACTCGAAGCAGAACAATACCACCCACCTGGTATCAACACCGAGTAGAACAGAGCTAAGGATCAACACGCTCTAACGCCACTTTAACACTTCAGTCTCAGCTGATTATACACGCATTTTAAAAAGGTCGAGTCGTAGTGCCTCGAACATCTCGACCATGTGATTGCTGGAGATGTCCCTGCGAGCACAGGCAAGGCTATAGCGGTCTGTGTCACGCTGAAAAACAAACAAAACGAAACAACGCAAACCCATGCATGCCCCCAGGGAAACCAGCGCAGCCACACAACTGTGTATCTTCAATTTGAATGTTTAATCGGTCTGCCGTGCGGGTCTCGGACTTCGAGAAAGGACCACAGTGACGCGGCAGAAAATAAGACATTGATTCAACAACACCTGACTGAGGCGCATTTTAAACGTGTAGTGGCGGAAGTCAGCAATGAGCAGTTGCGGCAAAGCACGGGACAGAATCAAAACCAATCAATCAATCAATCAATCAATCAATCAAGACACTTTATTTTCTTTCATAAGAACTTTATGTTGTGGTGGGAACACATAAACACATGACATATGAGTGCACAACATTGAGTAATGTAAAATGTTCAAATGCACTCATGCCGGAATACGCCCACACAAAATTAAAAAACAATATAAATAAAGTAAGTAAGGCTTATTTTTCCACATAAAATTAGTCAGCAACTCTACCCAACATACACTCCATTTTATATCCAGTCAATTTAATAAAATCAGCTGTACACTAAAATAAAACCGTAAAAAGGGGGCGCGCGCGCGCGCGCGCGCACGCACACACACACACACGCTCGCACGCACACACGCACGCATACCCACACATACTACAAGGGGTGAGAACTGAGATAATTTTAGAATCACTATCACTTGATTATCATCCCCCCTCCCCACAAACATCTACTCTCTCATTCTCTCCCCACCACCCTCTCCCACCTCTCTCTCTCTCTCTCTCCCAGTCTCCCCTTCACCCTCTCTATCTTTATAACGACAGCACTGAACATTCACTCAGGATGGTCAGGTCAGTGATTTTTCAATGAATGGATTGAAATAGGCAAAAAAAAAACCTACGATTCAGTCTGTTGGTTTCGCATTTCAGTTGCCGGAATCGTCTATCTGAAGGCATCTTTTCATAAAGGGGAACGGAGGATGGGTTTCATCACATACAATCTTCTGGGCTTTCTTAGGCACTCTTTCTTCAAACATTTTTCCTAAACTTTGTTGCTCAACACCAATAATCTTACCACACCGTTTCACAATCTTTTCCAGCAAGCATTTGTTCTTTACATTTAATCCACCATACCACACTACTAAATGAAAAAGTGATCACAGATTCAATATTGCTTCTGTAGAATGCTTTTAAAACGTCACAGTTCACTCCAAGGTATCTCAATTTCTGTAAGCAATACACTCTTGACTGACAATTTTTATACACACAGAGAGAATCAGAAGTGAATGAATAAGTTTGTCATCGATAACAGAACCTAAGTACTTATACTCAGTCACCCTTTCAACCTTGGTACTTGAGATCAGTAAATCAGGAATAGGATCAGCATTTCTTCGGAAGTCAGTGATCAGCTCCTTTGTTTTCTGGACATTAAGCTCAAAGAAAATTGGTGTCACACACTGTGTGTAAAACTGTTCACAATTTCATTAAAAGCTCTGAGTTGGAGAGATCTGTGACCGCAGTATCATCAGAGAATTTGATGATAAGGCTGTCATTGTTTCCTCTGCAGTCATTAGTGTTGAGAGTAAACAAACAATGATGATGATGTATAAGAAACAGATTAAACGGAGTTATGAAAGCGAACCCACTGGGGGCGATTTACCAGAATACTGAAAATTCAGCGAATGAGATAAGAGGAGATGCCAAGCTGCTTTAGTTTACTGGCCCAACGGTGAGGCTGTACAGTGTTGAAGGCAGAGGAGAAGTCAACAAACAGAATACGAGCGAACGACTTGGGCTCTTCCAAGTGTGTAAAAACATGATGGAGAAGTGAAAGTGCGGCGTCTTCAGCGCCTGTGTTGTATTTATATGCAAACTGAAGGGAATCAAGCTGATCCCGAATCTGTACTAAGAGTCTTTTAATATATAAAAACATCAATTCAAAACATTTCATAAGAATAGACGTTAAAGCACCAGGTCGATAATCGTTTAGAGTTTGGGGACTGCGTTTTTTTTTTTTTTTTTGGTGGGGGGGGGGGGGGGGGGGGGCACAGACGTTTTCCAAATCACAGGGACAATGTGTTGTTGCAAAGATAAGTTAAAAAGCTTGGTAAAAAGACCTGCAAGCTGCGAACTACATGATTTGAGGAGTTTACCTTCCAAGCCATCAGAGCCTCCCGCTTTTTGCACATTGATGTTTGAAAGAACAGAACGAACTTCATACTCTTCAATTTCTTCTACCACGATCGTTTCGTTCATGAGTCCTTGTCTAATTGAGGCTATTTCAACATTAAAATCATGTGTAAGATCGAAACGACAGTAAAAGGAATTTAGTTTTTCACACAGAATTCCTTTTCTTCATGAGGGGTCATACCACTGGAGGTAGATTTAAACTTTTCTTCCCCTGCTAAAGTTTTGATACCTTTCCAGGCCTCTCTCATGTTTCCAAACTGAAATTTGTGTTCAATCTTTTTTTCTGTATTCTATCTTTACTTCTTTTATTTCTTTTCTTAGTTTCTTTTGAATATCATCACACAAAGCACGATCTTTCTGGCAGCACGCTATCTTCTTTTCATTTAATGTTGTTTTGACCGATTTCGATACTCATGCCTTATTGTTAGGGAATATTTTGACAGATTTGGTGTGAACAATGAGATTAATACAGAATTTCATGTAATCTGTTTTACCGCAAAGATCCCGAGGAGGGAAGAGTCTGTATGGAATGCAGCACGTACATCACCAGTCAAACTCTCACCTGGAACCTGCAGGAGGATGAACGAAGGGAGACGACCCAGAAAACAACTGAAGAGGAAAGGAACCACCACGACAGAATCAAAAAAACAAAAAAAAAGGGGGAGAAAAAAGAAGAAGAAAAAAGAAGAAGAAAGAAAAGAAAAGACAAAAGAGTAGCACAGCCCAGAGACGAGTACCCCGAGAAACGTCGCGGATAACTCAAACCCTCTGCGGGGCGAAGGACCACAGTAACTGCCAATGCTTGGAAAACTGTGCAAGGGAGATAAATTGTGTTAGTGCTCGCCTTCGCCGAGAGTGACCGCACCGTTTTCATGGGACAGATGCCGCTGGTCAGCACGCCCGAAGCACCTTTGCTCCGTCAGTCAGCGTAACATTCCAGTGAGAAAGAGAAATACTAAAACGTAGGTGTGAAACGATGCACCTGAGATACAGACGGTCCATATCCTGATCGTTCTCCTGGCGTGCGCTTCAAATCAAATATGATTCACCAGATGTTCACTCGACTCATAAGTTAAGAAAAAGTTACTCTTTTAGCTGTAGAAAATAAGGTGTTACCTTCCCCCGATATTTAATCCTGGAACAGGTCCATTGTATATCTGTATTGATGCAAAGTAATCTTCCGTAACGCTTAATCTGAATCTCGTAATCGTTTTTAGGTGTCCGTTCAATTCAACGTGTGACCAATATCGAACAGCCGCATGGCTGAATCCGTGTAGACTGGGTATCTGTTTGTTGCTCGGTATGGAAAGAATTCAGTGGTTGTGCTTAAAATCTTGGAATTGGAATCTTTTTTTTTTTTTTTTTTTTTTTCCTTTTCGGTACGAAAGAGATGTACCTTTTCTACGCTCAAGACGAGTTGCATGGCTTACTCCCCAGTTTATCTACATATTGAACACACACACACACACACACGCACACGCCAGGCGCGCATACAAGCGGAGATATCCTCATAGAAACACATTGAGCAAGGCAGATTAGATTGCCTTTTAGTGTAACCCGAGGGAGCTTGAATGGCACGCTCGCGCGCGCGTACACACACACACACACACACATTGCCTTTTAGTGTAACCCGAGGAAGCTTAATATAATGGCATGCTCGCGCGCGCGTACACACACACACACACACACACACGCACCACATCCCACATCTAATGGCAGGAAAGCTTAACATTTGAATGTGTACAAGTCTCGATTTAACTGATAGTTAGCTTCTTAATTCAATAGGCTCAATTTGTCGAACATCAAGCTGTTGTCTCGTACCACATCTCGGCTTGTGCCCCCAAGGCACTGTTCTCTATCCTCTTTCATTTACTTCGTTCACAAACGATTGTAAAGGAAGCCGGCCAACTTTTTAAATCAGTTGCTCTGACTCTCACGCTCTCTCTCTCTCTCTCAAACTAAATGTAGTTCTAAGATTTGCTGCTTGGTGTGATAGCGATCATCGATATAATTGTAGGGGAAAAAAATGATCACAGGTGTAAAAGTACAGCGTGTGGACATTTATACATATTTTAGGAACAATTTTAGACAATATATGAACTTTATAGCCACGTGTTCATCACATCAATAAGAAATGTCAAATCAGGTTGCACTGTTTACTTTCTCAAATAATCTTATTCCTGATTCTTAGAACCTGTTTTGACGTTCTCATTTATGTGCTGGGATGGTGGTTTGAGTGTCAAAGGTAAACATGTTCTAGACAAAGAGACGAATGTTTGTGGAAAGGTGAGAGGAAGTGTGCCTTTGCGCATGCGTACATGCATGTTCTACCTCTATGCATATGCGTGCGTATGCTATGTGCTCTGCTTTGGATTCATGCCCTCGAAGACGAGTCGAACAAATTTCTCGACTCCAGAGACTTCAAGACAACGCGGCGCGACTCGGCCTCAATAGAACAAAAACAAGATGACATTAATACCACTGCTCAGGGAGCTTCACTGGCTGCCAGTTGTCAGTACAAACTAGCCACCTTTGCCTTCCGTTTCGTTGCTGCTTGTCTTCCAACATACCTCTCCAGTACGCGCTGCGCGCACCAGTCATCACGTACTATCTGCTCTTCCATTCAAAAGCTCCTGAAAAAAACACCGAAGCGAAATTCAAAATCGTTCGGTGAGCGTCCCTTCAGTTTTGTCGTCCCAACTTTTTGGAACTCACTACCTCATGAAACCTGCCTACCTTGTCAGTTTTCTAAGCTCATCTAAAATTTATCTTTTCAGCCAAGCATTTTGAGCAACGTTTCACCCAAATCGTGTGTACACAATGATTCGTAGTTAGAAAGCTGTTATATGTGAGTGAATGAAGGTCTGAATGGTGTATGAAAACGCAAACAATAGCTGTCAACTTGAATTGCACTATACAAATGGTATCTGACAACTACTATCATTAGTATTATGATTACTATTATCATCATCATTATTATTATCATTATGACCCCAAGCAAGATTTCTCCACGAGTGTGCCTCAAAATCTTAACCTGAAAAAACTAAAAACAAAACCAAAAAACCCACCGTTTCTGCTTGAATAAAAAAAAAAAAAGAAGCACACACAGCCTACGGAACGCAACGAACAGGCAGATGAATCTCGCTGATAACTCCAGTCGGTGGCAAATGGCAGCTGCCTGACCGAACCGGGCAATTTGCCGCCGGCCTTTTTTGAAGCACAGGCAATACGCCCTCTGTACAACTATTCCTCCCTGATGTTATCGTGTCGTGCGCCTTTAAAAAAAAAAAAAAAACTGGTTGGGAAATAACCGTCGCTCTAAACAGTTTGAGCCATTTTCGTACAGTGTGTTTCGGCGAGAAACGTGGCGTGTCCTACATATTACTGACGCTGCACACTACTGCCTGGCTGCGTACGTTTTCTACACAAATCGAACAGTCAGACCGGGGGGGGGGAGAGAGAGAGAGAGAGAGAGAGAGAGAGAGAGAGAGTAAGAGAGAGAGAGAGGGAGCGAGGGAGGGAGACAGACAGACAGACAGAGACAGACAGAAGGGGGAGAAGGGACGGTATGACCATTGGTGCTTTTTTTTGTATCTGGCTCTCAGAAAAGTAAAAGCAAGATGTCACTGTGTACACGGACATGAAAATACAAAATATCTTCTTTATTATTTCAGCAATATACTGACACAACGGCATTTACTAAGCGAGTTTTTGATGAATAAAATGAACATGATGGGGAAATTCAACATATACAGAGAGAGAGAGAGAGAGAGAGAGAGAGAGAGAGAGAGAGAGAGAGAGTCTGACGGACAGACAGACAGACAGAGAGAGAGAGAGAGAGAGAGAGGAGGGGGGGGGGGGGGGGCGGGGGCTACTGAAGAAAAGAGAATGAATATCGAGACCAAAAAAACATTTTTTTTTAAAAAGTCATGTCTGAGCAAATAAATTACATTCAGGAACAAAAACAAAAAACCAATCATTACAAGCACGATCTCCTTTTAAACATTTCATCAGAAGAACATGGTGGAGAACTAGGCACACATAGTGGGGGTGGGGGAGGGAGAGAGAGAGGGAGAGAGACAGAGATAGAAAGATAGAGAGTGAGAGACAGAGGCTTACAAAGAGAGATCAATACAGCCACTGAAGAGTCTTAGGTCAAGTATAATCATCAACCTCATAAACCTCGATATTCAGTTGAAAGGGTAACTACATATCGCTGTTCCTTTGCCAACACACACACACACACACACACACACACACACACACACACACACACACACACACGGAGCGAGCGCGCGCAAGCACAAATAAATTAGGAACATCCCAAACAATGGAAACAAAATAAAGTAAATGATGGAGAAGCCTTTCTCTTCACAGATACACATGTGTAAGTTCACAGCAAATGTATTAATCACAAGTGAATTGAAAAAAAAAACACACAAAAAAAAAACCGCTTCACACTGTCATTTGTCTCTCAAATGTATTTTCTGAGGAACAGTCCGCTGTCATTTGTTCGAGATTGCTCGGTGGCAATAATCCATACACTCTGTGTGTGTGTGTGTCACGCGCGCGCGCGTGCGTGCGTGCGTGCGTGTGTGTGTGTGTGTGCTTTACTACGCCGTGTTGAGGAGGTGTGTGTGTGCGCGCGCGCACGCGCCTGTGTTGTGTAACTCCTTGCACACTTTTCATTCTATACTCACATCACCTTTTCGCAGTAACCCAATCTGAGCTTTTACTCGAGACGTCATTCAGTTACACCGACACATAAAGGAACACAAGACAACGCTTTTTTTCGCAGTGCAAACCCAGAAATCAAACTGAAATTCGAGGGACAACACTTCTAAAAAATTCCATACTTTAACTCGAACATGCGTCAAATATGTCACTGCATTCGAGTTGTATGCTTTCCCTTCTTCGACACCAACGGCGCGTGTCTTGTTTAAGGAACCTACAACCACTTCAAACAACAACCCCACCCCAACACAACGGCGTTTCTTCGAAAACCTAACACACACACCTCGGCTGAAACACAGAACAAACCTCCGTCCCATACATGAACTCAAACTGAAATCGAACCAGGGACAACCACTGAACAAAACCCAACATTAACCCCCAACACACAACCACAAAACCAACTACCCAAAACAACATAGACACACTTTTAACTAAAAAATTCCATACTTTAACTCAAAAACAATAAAAAAAACCGACACAACAACCCATCCGTCAAATATGTCACCTGCAACCCATCGAGTTGTATGCTTTCCCTTCTTCAAGTGCCCAATAACCACAAAAAAGGACAACCCCCCAACAACACCCCGTTTAACGGCGTTTTCAAACTTCCGTTACTTCCGTTCTACAACGCCTTTGAATTCTATAACCCCACCCCCCCACAACCAACCAACCCAAACCCCCACCCACCCCCCACAACCCCCAAAACCCCAACCCACAAAACCCGGCAACCCCCCCCAACCCATTTTCTGATCTCGGGAGACACTTGTGCAAATTGTGGGTCTAAAATCTTTGCAGAAAGGTTTGCCATAATTAAGTGTCAAACGTTGGGCTTTTCCAAAACTATACATAAAAGTATTGTCTCGTCTTTACCATTTAACCCTTGTTTCGTCGGTGATTGTCATTTGTTCGTGTATCTATTTTGGTCGCTTGTAATACTGATGAATTAAGTGGGTGAAAGCTTCCAAGTGTGTGCTCATCTAAAGAGAGGGGTCTGAGGCTTAATCGTTGGATCGTTCATACTCACACTTTGAGTGTAGAGAATCATAAAACGCTAAATAAGACACCATCTTGAGCTTACTTGTCCTTAATCTACACACACTCATGCGCGCGCGCACACACACACACAGAGCCAACACCTGTGTGCACAACATATCGACAGAAGGATGATCACAGCCCTTTATTTTCAATGTCGATGGGCACACCCTAACATTTGAAACTTGAAACAGCCACGCACAAGAAAGAACGCGCGCGCACACACACACACCTTCAGGTCGTCCACTGAGAGACCGCCAAATGACTGATGAATCTGTCACATTGAATTATATGGCATCGTTATGTTTTGTTCTGTGTTGTATTGCATTGCATTGTACGGTGTCACAGGCATAAAACTATAACAAAGCAAAACACGGCGCTTCCCCCCCCCCCCCCCCCTTTTTCTGGACAAAGTAGGTGGCGGCCGAGAAAGTGTGAGAGGAAGGGGGTGGGGTGGGGAAGTGGACCCACGGAACTGTGGACATTTCGTATAAAACGAGAAGGGGGGAGGGGTGTGGGTAGAGGGAGACTGTGACCGCACCATATATTTTCGTCGTTCTAACGGACCATTCAGGGACAACACTTGGTTCTTTTCGTCCTTTCTCAATGTGTGGGTGAGGCGTTTTGACGATCGCTTTCATCTTCGGCGGAAAGCACACACACACACACACACACACGCACGCACGGGCGCGATTTCTTTTCCCCCTCACCGAAAACAGAATTTCGTTTCTGGTATCACTTCATCGTCGCACCACTTTTCTCTCTGTAAGCTTGCAAAATTCGGACTGTTCTCCATACAGTATGGAGTGTTGCCATAAAACAGCACAGCAAGTACACATATCTCTTTTTATATCCGCCTTTCTTCCTTCAATTTTCTTTTTTTATAACCCAACAAATTTCATGCGTTGATGGAATTTTGTATGGGACGTTTCCCATACCGTGTATCAGTCATGTAAGCGAAATACACGCTACAGCCAGTGGCAGTACGGTTTATTGTCTCTTCTAAAAAAAAAAAAAAAAAATGAACTGGACACGCCCCGACACCTGATGAAGAAGAGTTCGACGGATGCACGCCTTAGTACGCGAACACAGACACGCGCGCCTACATATACACAGAAACACACGCGCACGCACAAACGTTCTTCCTCGTATTTACAAATTTAGTGTCTGTGATTGAGTCTTTATAGGACAAACATACAAACACACATACCTACAGACGCGCACGCAAGCCCATGACTGTACATTATGGACACAATGAAAACCCTTGAAACTTCGTGAATCTCTCTCTCTCTCTCTCTCTCTCTCTCAGTGTGCTCACACGATTACACATAGCGCCTGTACACACAAATTCTACACAAAACAAATTCCCAAAAGACCGGTCAGAAAACATTTAAAGAGCATCGAATTCGTGTCCACTGCAAGACATGCACACACATACACACACTCATACTCACCACTACACCCTCCACCAGTCAAAGCCGACTTCAGTGTTGAAACACACACACACACACAACACACTCACACACACACACACACACACACACACACACACACTCACACGCATGCACGCGCGGGCGCGCGCGCGCACACACACACACACACACACACACACACACACACACACAGAGCTGTGAAACAGCTCGCTCCAGCGTGGCACGCGACCCTCAAGGGGATTCAACGACAGAAAATTGCATGTCGTGGTGTGGTGAAAGCGGATGAGGGAGTGAGATGAGGGAGGCAGGGGGAGGGGCCAGGAAGACTGGGTCACTGCCACCGGACGTACATGACACCGCATAAACCCACACAAAGGGTAGCCTGCCAACTAACCCAAACAACAGTTCATTGGAAACGACAACCTCGACGATACCTACTTCCTAACGGCTTTTCCTGACGACTGCGGTCATTTCAACCGATAATTCGCTATGATGGTTTTGACGAGCGGCCTTTTAACTGTCGTTCAGCGCTTTTCTTTTTTTCCTCTTTTTTTTTTTTTTTTTTTTGACACGGAGAAATAGTTCTTAAAATGAAATACGAAATCAAATTTTTTCGATGCTCGCAAATTCGCTGTTAATACTGGCTGCGCACTGATACCCCATTTTTATCAGCAGTGCGACTCAAGACTCTGCGACACCTTCCACGTGCATGCGATTGAAAGAAACACAGAACAATGACATGCTCTGAAAAGCAAGCAAACAACATCAAACATAAACTCAGTAGTCCATAAATGCTCACCAGGTGTATACACATGTGCAGCAACAACAGCAGGCGAAATGAATAAGCTGCCCCTACCTGGGAAATTCTACCCACCTCTTCAAGTTTCATGTTTCTGATCTCGCCAACCGCACTGGGGTTGCCAGTATTTGGTCCAGACTCGCGTGCGCGCGCCACTGTGTGTGTGTGTGTGTGTGTGTGTGTGTGTGTGTGTGTGTGTGTGTGTGTGTGTGTAAATGTGTGTGTGTGTGCCCCCTACAATGTTCCAAGATGAAACAGCTTAAAGTAATCTCGAATAAATGATCTGTCGATCTGTGTGAATACATATTCTTTCAGTTGTGTGCATGACTCAGATGCTGCCAGTGTTAGAGATTTTTATCGGGCTGGGAACTTTCCAGTTTGGGGCAGACAAATGTCATCCCTTTTGTTTGCCTTACATTTGCACGTGTTCTAGATGAACAGGGAGAGCAAACAGTACTGGCTTGGAGTTCTTTGCTTTCCCTCCACAACGGGAACATGTATAAGTTAATTATTTGTATTTCATTTCTTCCCCTCTCAATACATTTACGCAAAATTCGTAGTAAATATTTCAGTAATCAAGACTACTGAAAAAAAAAGAGGAACGCAATTGTTAAATCTCGGATGAAGGTGTCATAAAATTTAGTTACCCCCCCCCCCCCCCCCCCAACTCAAACTGAACTTCATCTGTGACTGAAATAAACTACGAATATGCGTTTCATCATGGTAGCAAAAGTTATCATCCTTGGTTATCGTTTCATTTTCACATATCCCGCCTCATTGAAATATTGCGCGCGGGCGCGCGGGCGCCTGTGTGTGTGTGTGTGTGTGTGTGTGTGTGTGTGTGTGTGTGTGTGTGTGTGTGTGTGTGTGTGTGAGAGAGAGAGAGAGAGAGAGAGAGAGAGAGAGAGAGAGATTATGTGTACATGTGTGTGTGCGCGTGCATGCGCGCGCCACACACGCGCGCGCGCGCGCGCACACACACACACACACACACACATCCTCGCCACTCACTGCCACTGGCATACAAAAGCTCTGTGGAACAAATGCCACTCTGACATATCCACTACCCATCTTCCACCTCGGTCCTCATCTCACCACAACTCTATACACACACTCACAGGGAAACAAGAAAGACTGTTGGGGAGGGGGTGGCAGGAGGCGGGGGGTAGAGGTTGAGGAGCAAGAACAATGATGAGAAAGAAAGGCAGAAATAACAGAGCCAGTGCGCTGATATCAACTGTATGAAATGTTGAACGCCATGTTTCCATATACAGTCCAGTATGATTCTCATCACTTTACTGCGTGCATTTACTCACGTGAACCGAACGTCATGTCCTCCACGTCATGATTTACAACGAGACCATTTCATTTCAAACTTGACGTGATCAAGATTTGATTTTGCTCGTTTAAGGTTTCCGTTCATGTTGGCCTACAGAGCTTAGCAGCATTTATTTCTGCTCGCTTGTGTTTTCTGTACGACAATATTCAAGATCAAAAGTGTACGGTAAATGTTGATCTGTGTTTATATATATTTGTTCTTACTGCTGCAATGAGCAAGCGTCAGGTGGACAAGCTTGAAACTTGCTTGTTTCTTCTGAGTGCCTCTAGTCTGAACGCGTTCTAGGTGAATGCGTGTCACAAGCAGCCTTGCGCTTCAAGCGACTCTCATATAAGTGTTTCACCATAAAACTCTCAGAAGAATGGGCTCCGAAAACACCATAACTTTCGAGCTATGTGGACAGACGTGTTCCACCGTGAGTGGAAAAGGTATCTTCCTTGTGCACCGTTTAATTACAAATAAATCGCCATTAACACTCATCTCCATCCCAGATGCACTGTTCAGCCAACACGGTGTGAGATCAGATCAGGCAACAAGACGGGGTGCAGTGAGATGAGGCAAGATTGGGCGTGATGAGATGAGGCAAGACTGGGCGAGATGAGATGAAGCAAGACTGGGGCGAGATGAGATGAGGCAAGACTGGGCGTGATGAGATGAGGTAAGACTGGGCGAGATGAGATGAGGTAAGACTGGGCGTGATGAGATGAGGTAAGACTGGGCGTGATGAGATGAGGTAAGACTGGGCGTGATGAGATGAGGTAAGACTGGCGTGATGAGATGAAGCAAGACTGAGCGTGATGAGATGAAGCAAGACTGAGCGAGATGAGATGAAGCAAGACTGGGCGTGATGAGATGAAGCAAGACTGGGCGTGATGAGATGAAGCAAGACTGGGCGTGATGAGATGAAGCAAGACTGGGCGTGATGAGATGAAGCAAGACTGGGCGTGATGAGATGAGGCAAGATTGGGCGTGATGAGATGAGGCAAGATTGGGCGTGATGAGATGAGGTAAGATTGGGCGTGACGAGATGAGGCAAGATTGGGCGTGATGAGATGAGGCAAGACTGGGCGTGATGATGAGATGAAATCAGACAGGACGAGACAAAACAAAACCACAATACGACAAGACAACGCAATAATGGAAATGTCCCATTTTGACGACTAGCCACCAACCATGCTATTCACTCCGGAGTTGTGTGGTGGATAGCCCAGCAGGGTGGACCATATAACCTGATCCTCGAATCCATTCTATTGCCCCTCCACCCCACCCCACCTCCAACCCTCCTCTACTTTAGCCCCCCTCTAATTCCTCCTTCCCAGCTCCCTTTTTCTCCGCTTCAAAAAGCATAGGTAATGACGGCGAGTGCGGGACAAGAATGGTGGGGAGCAAGAATGGAGAGAAAGGGGACGATTGAGTGCAGAGAGGCAGACAGACAGACAGACAGACAGACAGAGAGAGAGAGAGAGAGAGAGAGAGAGAGAGAGAGAGAATGAGAGGGAGAGAGAGAGAGAGAGAGAGAATGAGAGGGAGAGAGAGAGAGAGACAGACAGACAGACAGACAGAGAGCATTCAACCATGCAAATTTCATGAACCGAAGACTGTCGTGAGTGCCTAAGGATGTGGAAGAGAGAGAGAGAGAGAGAGAGAGAGAGAGAGAGAGAGAGAGAGAGAGAGAGAGAGATTCAACCATGCCAATTTCATGCATGAACATTGTCATTGTGTGTTTAATGTAAGTTAAGAGAGAGAGAGAGAGAGAGAGAGAGAGAGAGAGAGAGAGAGAATACAATCATGAAAATATCACGAAGACGGCTATTTTTTTTTCATGTGCGTCGTGAGAGAGAGAGAGAGAGAGAGAGAGAGAGAGAGAGACAGAGAGAGAGACAGAGAGAGAGAGAGAGAGAGAGACAGAGAGAGAGACAGGCAGACAGACAGAGAGAGAGAGAGCGCTGACAACAATGCAAATTTTATGAACTGAATATGGATCCTTGTGTCTGCCATGAGGATCATTGTACAGCGAAACAAACATTTGTTTGACGACAGTCACTGTATGTGAAAGAGGAAGGAAGCTGCCAGCAAGTTCTCACAGTTCACACTGTCTGCGCGCGAGAGGGGTGACGACAACCGTACGATCTGTCTCGACCGCTGATGATACGGTTTTGAAACCAGATTAGGAATTCGAGGTGGATCGAGGTTGGGAGGGGGAATTTAGGCTCGTTAAAAACTGTAGAGGAGATGACGTGAAGAAGAGGTTGAGGGGGGTGGGGGTGGGGGTGAAGAAGGAGCTGGGGACGGGGACGGGAACAGCGTTGACTGTCAGTCGTTCTTCAGTAAAGTGGTGAACAGGATCGTCTCCGTTGCCGTGCCCAGGACAATGCCTGCAACAGGAATCATACAGGCTGTAAGGTCAGACTGCATCCGGTGGCGTTTCTACAACAGCAGCAACAATAACGACAACAATAACATTTCCGCCGCTTTTTTTTTTTGACTCAACGTATAATGAAGGACACCACAATGGCAAGTAACTTATTAAAAATGACATCAGACGGTAATCTAACTTCTCTGTATATGTAAGGTGTCTCTCACCAATCGCTAGAACCTCCAGTTGTATGCTACGCTTCATCGCTATCCTTTCCATGAATTACATTTATATGTGGACAGCCTCGTCCTCAAACTGATGGTGCGGAGGCGGGGTGGGGGTGGGGGGCAGAGGGGAGGACACATGTAAGGACTTCCGTATGGGTTCGTTCATTACACGCACGCACGCACGCACGCACACACCACACACACACACACACACACACACACACACACACACACACACACACACACACACACACACACACACACACACACACACACACACACACACACACACACACACACACACACACACACACACACACACACACACACACACAACCACTCGGTTACATAATCACTTAAAACTTAAGAAACATGAAACAGTGGACGGCTGTGAAAATGAAAGCATCAGAACAGTGGAAGGCGAGTTCTCGTCAGTGTTACAGAGTGAATGACTTTGGCCTGAGCTGCCTGACTCTACTGACAACTGTCAACTAGTGTAGCTGTATTCTGAGACTGAACACCACCACCCCTCTCCCCCTCATGACAATAACAATATAAAATGAAAAACTCAATTATATACTTTAAAAAAACCCACATACGCCAATAATTCTGATAATAATGATAAAAGGTACACTGATGATGATGATGATGATAAAGATGGAGATGATGATAACGAAGATGCCGATGCTGATGCTGATGATGACGACGACGAAGCATCAAAACAAACTTAAACCAGCAGATGATGATGATGATGATGATGATGATGATGATGATGATGATGATGAAGAGGATGATAATGAAGATGATGATGATGAAGAGGATGATAATGAAGATGCTGATGCTGATAATGATAATGACGACGACGAAGCATCCAACAAACTTAACCAGTAGATGATATGGTACTGATGATGTTGATGAAGAGGATGATAATGAAGATGCTGATGCTGATAATGATAATGACGATGACGAAGCATCCAACAAACTTAACCAGTAGATGATATGATAATGATGATGATGATGTAGAGGATGATGATGAAGATGCTAATGCTGCTGCTGCTGATGATGACGACGAAGCATCAAACAAACTTAACCCAGTAGATGATATGACAATGATGATGATGATGAAGAGGATGATAATGAAGATGCTTCTGCCGATGATAATGATGACGACGACGAAGCATCCACAAACGTAAACCAGTAGATGATGATGATAACGATGATGTTGACGAAGAGAGATGATGAAGATGCCGATGACGATGATGACGACGACGAAGCATCAAACTTAAACCAGTGGTTTGCAACTGAATTTTTCAACTCCAACAACAAGTACATTGCACGCGCGCGCACACACATATACACACATGCGCGCGCGCTCAGAGCGCTTTCTTCCACTGGCACTGATTGCATGCGGACACACACACACACACACACACACACACACACACACACACACACACACACACACACACACAGCGCGAGCGTTCACGCGCATACGCGAGCACTGTAGTAGTTCTAAATATACTTAAAAGATACTGAATCAAAGCAGAACAATATGTGACAGAGAGAGAGAGAGAGAGAAAGAGGGGGGGGGAGAGAGAGAGAGTGTGTGTGTGCGTGTTTTGTGTGTGCGAGAGAGAGAGAGAGAGAGAGAGAGCGAGAGAGAGAGAGCGAGAGAGAAGAGAGAGAGAGAGAGAGAGAGAGAGAGAGAGAGGTGAAATCTTATGATCTAATTTGGTAGAGCTTGAACCTAATGCACCTGCACATATTTAGAACTCAATACATAATTGTAAAACTACACGCACGCACGTGTGTGTGTGTGTGTGTGTGTGTGTGTGTGTGTGTGTGCGCGCGTGCGCGCGCGTGCATCCATGGTTGCGTGCGCTAGAGTGTGTGCGTACGTGCATACGTGAGTGCTTGTGTTCGAGCTTGCATGCAGTGTGTGTGTGCATGCGCGCGCGCGCGTTTGTGTGCGCGTGCATATGTGCATGCGCGTCCGCGTGTGTGTTTTTTTGTGTGTGTGTGTGTGTGTGTGTGTGTGTGTGTGTGTGTGTGTGTGTGTGAGAGAGAGAGAGAGAGAGAGAGAGAGAGATTTTTACCATCGATTTCTTTTTGCTAATATTCTCACTGCCGCCTCCATACATACTTCTCTTTCCCACCCACACCCCGCCTCTCGTTCTCATTTTTTTAAAACTATGACACGAAAAGCAGTGGTTTTATCATACAGATACTTGCCATTTCGTCTCCTCCCTCTGCGTGTGTGTGTGTGTGTGTGTGTGTGTGTGTGTGTGTGTGTGTGTATGTGTGTGTGTGTGTGTGTGTGTGTGTGAGAGAGAGAGAGAGAGAGAGAGAGAGCGAGAGAGAGTGTGTGTGTGAGAGAGAGAGAGAGAGAGTGTGTGTGTGTGTGTGTGCGTGCGTGCGTGCGTGCGTGCGTGCCTGCGTGCGTGTGTGTGTGTGTGTGAGTGCGCGCGCGTGTGTGAGTGGTGTGCGTGTGTGTGTGTTTTATGTGTGCGCGCGCGTGTGTTGGTGTGTGTGCGTGTTGCGGGGGGGGGGGGGGAGGCTCGGTGTGCGTGAGTGTGCACAAGTATGTGTGTTAATGCAAGTGTATGCATGTTGCATGTGTCTGTGCGTGCGCATGTGTGTGTGTTTTATGTGTGTGTGTGCGAGCGCGCACGCCTATGTATGTGTGTGCACATGCCCGCACGCGTTTTGTTGTATAGTTTTGTGTGTGTGTGTGTGTGTGTGTGTGTGGTGTGTGTGTGTGTGTGTGTGTGTGTGTGTGCTCGTGAGCGTGTGGTGTATTAAAATGTGCGTGTAGGCGCGTACGCGCGCGAGTGTCTGTGCGTGTCTCAGTGCCGGTGTGTACACGTGTCTGTGTGTAAGTGTGCGTGTATGCATGTGTGCCTATGTATGTGCGCGTGTGCATGTGTGTTTATGTGTGCGCGCCTGTGCGTGTGTGCATGTATGTGCGCGTGCTCGTGCGCGTTTGTGTGTGTGTACGCGTGTAAGTGCATGCATACGCGCATGTATGTGCAGGAATGTGTGCGAGAGAGAGAGAGAGAGAGAGAGAGAGAGATCGTGTGTGTGTGTGTTTGTGTGTTGTGTGTGTGTGTGTGTGTGTGTGTGTGTGTGTGTGTGTGTGTGTGTGAGAGAGAGAGAGAGAGAGAGAGAGAGAGAGAGAGAGAGAGAGAGACAGAGAGACAGAGAGACAGAGAGACAAACAGACAGACAGACAGACAGAGACAGGAGAGAGCCAGAGAGAGAGAGAGAGAGAGAGAGAGAGAGAGAGAGAGAGAGAGAGAGAGAGAGAGAGAGAGAGGACAGCTGTGCAGGTTGCACGGCGGATGTAACAGGAGACTCAATCAATGTGACATTTTGTCGAAGTGGGCACTTTCGTCACGCGGAGGACATACAACAGCATGAACTGCGCGTGAGTGAATTATGACACGACGTAAATGTCTCTGTAATCGCTTGCCGTTGATGCTGCCCGTTACAGGGCTACACCTGTTACTCACCCAGTCCGTTATTTCAGTTGTTTCAGTAGTAGAGTCTGCTTTGGACCGCCGCCACCACCCCCGTCCCCCCCCCCCCCCCCCCCCCCACCCACATCCTAACCCTCTCCAAATACCCTAAAAGAATTGAGAAAAAACATACACCACACGCGTTCCCACGAACACACACACACACACACACACACACACACACACACACACACACACACACACACACACACACAGATCGATAGATAGAGAATAGATGGAGGTGTGTGTGTGTGTGTGTGTGTGTGTGTGTGTGTGTGTGTGTGTGTGTGTGTGTGTGTGTGTGTATACGAGTATTTGTATGAAGTCACATACAGCATTCTATTCATGGCTGTAAATGTGCATTACTTCTGTTGTTGTTATAGCATATCTAGTTCTAAGAAAGAAAGTTAAAAAAAAGAAAAAAGAAAGAAAACATGAATGAAATGAAACAAAAGAAAAGTATGAAAAAAGTAAAACGCTGGGTAATCTGCTTCGGCCCAAATCAATTTGTAAATGGATAAAACGATCAAGAACTGGTTTTTATCTCGCTCAATAACACGCTCATGAATGAATAATTCTATCAATAAATCAGTCCAGCAAATACACGGGCTGAACACATTTGCCGATAAGTCAGCCCGTATGTGAAATGTTTTGCCGAAGGAACCCTATCAGACGTGTGTAATCAAGTTATATACTACACACGTGACGTGACAATACAAAAATGGAGACAAGACACGTGAGCTCAACACGCTCTGGGGTACAGAGCAAGAAAAACGAAAGGAGAAAAAAAAGGTAAGCAGAAAAAAAAAATAGTAACAACTCTTCAAGCCTGCAACCGGTTTCAAGCGGAGATGAAACTTACGGACACCACAAGCATCAAAAGATGACAATGTCTGCTTTGTTTTATTTCAAGGGGGAAAAGAACGGCACTTTTCTTTCCTCGATGACTTTCTAATCGAGCAACTGGAGCTTACAGGTGCACAAAACGAAGGCAGTACTCAAAAGTCAATACAGCAGCACAATTTTCTGCAAGCCTCACAGCAATGTTTACACAAAAGAAAACGAAAAAGTAAAACAAATCCTTAAACGACGAAGAATTAATGGAGAAAACAAAGCAAGTATCTATATCTCTTGCCCGGTTTATCAGTGTACTACTTTTCAAAGAATTTCGGGGTATTTGGCTTAAATGTCACTGTGACATCGAATCTTGATTGACAATTCAGCCCAATTATTGCTGTGGCCTTCTGATTATTTTCTTATTGGAAAAAATGACACACGTCCATTTTTTTTTTTCAAGTTTAGTCTGGCACCCTTATGCATTCCCGTTGTTCCCCCTCATCCACCCCCCCCTCTCCACCCCACCCCCTCCCGATACTCTATGAAGCGTCACAATGAAGTAGATCTTTGCCTGAATAACTAAACAGTTCAACACAGTAAAGAATTCATTCAAACTTTGGGACCTAATTAAAAACATGAAATAGATGCCTACATTTAAAACAGACATATCTACACACATTTGCTGAAACATGTCATTTCTGTTGTGCTGAAAACATGCATAAGTTCAGTTCTAAAATCAGGCACTCGCTTCCACATCAACTGCTTAGCCTGGCCAATACGCGTTTCTTAAGAGTCCTTTTGGCTTTCATGAATTATATATGAAGTAAAAACTGACTGAAGGCGTTCAGCAATGCAAGCTGATGCAATTTTGGAGAATGTGTTTGACAATGTAATTGGAAGCCAATATTTTCAGGGTTTTTTTTTTTTTTTAATCCTTTCCTTCTTTATGCATACATGTGATCACTCCTAGTGGTTGAGTCATAAACATTTAACCTCATAGGGAACTATCATTTACTAAACGTACAAGATAGATATTTAATTCAGACACCACCCCAATATGTAAATAGATAAATAAATAAAATAAAGCGGCAGTGAAACCGTCTGACCGTGGCCTCTGTTGTTTTCCATTTTCTTAAGAGCCGTGAGGGCCTCGAGTATTGCTACGCAATCTTCGGCTGATTTATTTGTCATATTCTGATAGAATCAGACCTTCTATGATTCTCTCTACATCTACGCCTACGATATTACTATCTTTAATCTGACATTATCTCTTAAACTGATTCTACGTCTTCTTTTCATCGTTCTGTGGTCAGCTGATAACTCTCCTTCTTGAGATCCTAAGCAGCACATAGGGTTTTTCAATAATCTTCTTTTTTTTTTTTTTTTTTTTTTTTTTTTTTTTTCGAAGCTGCACAAGTATTTCGAGAGTTTTTATCTTTCCTGATTCCATTTTGCTGTAGGTCTGATAATCATGCTATCAATTTTACTTTTTCTTAACGCTTTAATAATTCTTTATTTCTAATGTTTGCATATTGATATTGTCAGTCATATGTTGTTCCAGTTCTGATATTTGCGCAATTAATTTCCTCTTTTTTTCCCTTTCTTTTTAATGGTCCATATGATGTAGTTTTTATCTTTAGCTTCTAATAACAACAAAAAACAAATCATCATGTGTGTGAAGTTCTCAAAGAGTAATTGGGCACATTTCTAATCTACGTCTGTCATTTGAAATAATGAACGAATGGTTGTCTTTCAAATGTACCTTATTGAATTTCCAGAAGTCCTTAATCACAAGGAAAAGTTTTTAGTTCAAGTGTAAATAACACTGTGATCTGAGCAATAATTGGATCCGATACCAGTTTTTCTTTACATTCAACGCAAGCTTTTTCCTACACTTCATTATAATCTATTAGTCCTTGCTGTGTACAGAATTAAATCGTTTTCCATGTCAACCGTCTTGCGTCAGGAAAGACTCCCTCCATATATCCACCAAGGCATTTTTTTGGTATCCTGGAACCAATCATCACTGTTTTTTTAGCGTTTGAACTCAATTATTGTTTTAGCTTTAGAATTCAGTATTGTCACATGACATCATGCTTAACTAAACAAACACATTAGGAGAAGATTTGAGAAATGGCTGATGAAAACAGTAGACTTGCTTCAAGGGCATTCGCATCAAGCAAAGGTGCAAGTTGAGGTCTGCAAGGCTGCTCGTCGGACACACACTGTTATGACTTTAGATTATACCTTACATACCTTGCTGTGGAGATCAGGCTGATAATTTTTTTTTTTTTTTTTTTCCCCCCTTCTGATTCACTTTCCGATTTGATAATAAGAATGATAATGATAACAATAATAATGATGATGATGATGATAGCAATAATGATGATGATGATAATCATCATCATCATGAAGGTAATAAGGGTGATAATGGAAAGCATTCTGAATCGAAACATCTTGCGTCAGAAACTCATTGCACTGTACACCGACCATTCACTCAGTCTCCTGCCCCCCCCCCCCCCCCCCCCCCAACCACTCCTTTCTCTCTCCCTTTCCCCCTTCCCCTCCTACCCTTCTTCCTTAACCATCCCCTTATCTTACCACCCTTTCTCCCCGACCTCATACTAACTAAACACGTTTTCTTCTTCGACCCCATACTACTAACCGCTTCCTTCTCCCGTCCCCATACTACCAACCACTTCCTTCTCCGACCCCACACTACCAACCAGTTCCTTCTCCGACCCCACACTAACAAACAGTTCCTTCTCCGACCCCACACTAACAAACAGTTCCTTCTCCGACCCCACACTAACAAGCAGTTCCTTCTCCGACCCACACTAACAAGCAGTTCCTTCTCCGACCCCACACTAACAAGTAGTTCCTTCTCCGACCCCACACTAACAAGCAGTTCCTTCTCCGACCCCACACTAACAAGCAGTTCCTTCTCCGACCCCACACTAACAAGCAGTTCCTTCTCCGACCCCACACACTAACAAGCAGTTCCTTCTCCGACCCCACACTAACAAACAGTTTCCTTCTCCGACCCCACACTAACAAACAGTTCCTTTCACCTCCCGCCATCCCCCCCCTCGCATTTCAACCATCACCTTACCCCCCCAACCCCCATCTCCAGCCCAGCACACACAGCTTACAGCATAGCTCAGAGGAGTGCTGGTAGGAATCAAACATGTTATGTTTTTGCGCTGTTCAAACATGTAGACGGGGCAGGGTCGGTATCCCTCGGAGATTCGCCTTTGTCTGAGTCCCGTTCCCTTGCGCCGGTTAACTAACCACTTCCGGGCGAGTGAACCGCTCTCCTGGACGGGCTACTGTCCCTTCAGGTAACCATGTGTGACAGCCTGTTGTTTGTCCGATGTTCGCTGAGGTCGATCAACCAGCTCGCTGGCAGCATTTGCCCGCGCGGGTAAACTTGATAGTCTATCACCTGTGAGGTCTAGTGAACCCACAACCAACCCGTAAACAGGAGGTAGACAAAGAGCCAATCAGATCGAGAGGAAGTGGTGAGTACGTTCACGCGGTGTCCAATGGGACTCCAACTAGTGATCCTGTACCCTCTTGACATTTATACTGTTTCAGTAACCTCGAACAATGGCGAGATGTTACGTGGACAGGGCATCCACACACACACACACACACACACACACACACGAAAACGAAAAAGTAACTTTTTTGACAGAGAAAATAATAATGTTATATAGAAAAAAGTAACTAAATTTAAGACGTTTGGAAGATGAGTGGTCGTCTCCATTTATGACAAAACTATCCTAGAGCTGCAGCAGTGCAGTATACTTCATGCTGTTAAATTCCCCACATAGCAACAGCATCCGCAAGTGAAACGAAGGGCCATCCGATCAGTATAATCCACATACACATACGGCATACTGAGTGGCTGGCTGCCTCTGTGGTTCAGCACCAAACTCGCAGTCTTACACTGGGAGTTGAATCCCCATGACTCCTGACGTAAACCCAGCCTTTCTGCTGCCCATTTTAACGTGTCAGTTTCGTGGTAAGAGTAGTGTTTGATAGGCCCCCTGGTTCCAAACTTCTGGGATGGTCATCCCCGTCTAATATACCATTTTAGGTGGGTTTAGACACTAAACTCAATGTAATTAACTAACTTATAACGATCTGGATGTCAAAGTTATGTGTGAAGGCGAAACAAAGGTGGGAAAAATAGAAGGAAAAGCTCGTGTAACATCATCATACTGTTACACATGAATAGGCAGATAGATAGCCAGACTAATAGAGATAGGTAGGTAGATGGATAGACAGATATAGATAGAGAGACAGATAGAGAGACAGACAGATGGATAGATAGACAATTAAATGGTACATAGCCAGACAAATAGACAGATCGATCAAACAGACTGACAGACAGCTAGATAGATAGATACAGATATACATAAAACGCCGACAAAAATGCAGAAACCAGCACGCACAAAACAAGACAGAGAAGATTTAAATATCAGAAACAGACCGAAACCCACACTCTTACGTTTGTTGATGACACAAGTACGCAGGACACATTTTGAAAAA
>JADBJO010012281.1:0-17500 GCA_016801955.1 Conus betulinus
GAAAGGGGGGGAAAGGGGTGCACCCAGAACGTCGTCCAACTCAAGCCTGTTATGTTAAAAAAAAAAAAGAAAAAAAAGAAGACACAACCATGGCTTGTGCATGTGTGCACGCTGACCTGCAATGAAATCCATCATTTTTGTAGTAACATAGCTCTGGGGATGTGACAGGAAGATAGAAGCGAGACGGGAGAGAAGTGTGTGTGTGTGTGTGTGTGGGGGGGGTGGGGGGGGAAAAAGTAATAAGCAAAGCAAAGTGCAAGGGATACAATTAAAGTGGCTACTGCATAATTACATTTTCTGGAGAGAAAAAAAAAACGAACAGGGAAGTGCGACGTCGTGGTAAAGAGGGAAAGAATGGGGGAGGGGAACTTAGAGGTGGAGGAGGGGGGGGGGCACAAGGCAAGCTAGGGCCCTATCTTCCACATGACAATCTAGATGATAAACTGCACAGGGACACCACACACTATGTACTTTTCAAACGTTGATAGCCGGCACCGTCAAGTATGCTGAAACCTCAATTTTATACACACTAACATCAACCAATATGGGTGGCGCCAAATGAATCAACAATCACCACGCTAGGCTCCGCTACTAAACAAGTACTGAAGCAGTAGGGGCATTTTAGTGGCGAGCTGGACTTATTGATGTTTTATCATGCTACACTGAACATTACCGAAGGCATCGCACAGAGAAATGTCTCCTTCCGGTGGGTTCCTAATGACCCTCTTGAGATGCTGTTCACTACATTGCTGGTTGTCCGAGGCTGCGGAGGGAATGATTGGCCAAGCTTGGATCACACAGGATCACACCAGCAATTTTCCCATCCACCCCCCAAATCGAAAAAAACACAACACAACAAAAAAACCAAAACATTTTTTATTCTGTAGTAATCATATCCTATTATATTCACATTAAATTCATGCCTACTTATTTAAATGCATATGAATGCCACAACTTTACCACCGTTATTCAAGCGAAACCCCACACGCGCGCGCGCACGCAGAACAGAGTCACTGCGCGCGTGTCACTTAGAAGAGATGAGAGAGAGACCCCGACAAGAGAGAGAGAGAGCACTACCCCAGTTCATTCTCATCCACGCACCCCTAATTCAACAAGTTCTCTGACAAGTCCATCAAGTTCACTTCTACTCGATCTCTCAAACCAGAAGAGACCCTCGCACTTCTGCTGAGTCACACGCACACACACACTCACTCCACACACACACAACACACACAGCACACACAACACACACACAGCCAATCATACACACATCCACATACATTACAGCACGCGCGCACGCACGGCATTCACCACACACACACACACCCTCACACACCACAGGCACACACACACGATACACAGAGGCACGCACAAACGCCCTACGCCCACACCACACAAATCAGCATCAGATAGTTTTCAAGAGTTGATTCTTGACATCATGCTTGGCTAAGCTCAAACATTTGTCCAGTGTCACGCTGTTCAATGGCTCAAGAACAGAATGACCCTGCACTTATCTGTGTCAGACACACAGTTTGTGACAGACCACACACAGTCTTGAAGATCCCTTAGTACAAATGATGCACACACCCGCAGCTCCCCACAACCCATATACCACCACCCACACTGCTATGCACGGACACGCCTCACAAAATTTGGTTGGTGTGATCACAATTTTGAACCATGAAGCTCAGTGCTTTACTAATCCACAATTTGGCCCGCAAAAATCATCCCAATCCTAGCATAGCCACATTAAATTCAATGCACCAATCTTCTTCATGATGCAAGGGAAACAATCAACATCCTCTAACAAGCCCGCAAATACTCGACCTAGACATGTTGCACATACAAGCACTATACATTCCACATCCATCACGCTGCACAGCACACACACACACACCCACACACACACACACCACACACCACCACACACACACACCAGCACCTATCTTAACATAGACCTGCGTGCAGCTTTCAAGCAGTGTCCGCTTTGTTACCATTGAATGGATCTGATCCACTCTGCTGTGCTGGAAGGTAATTTATGTTTCCCTGGTCCCCTGCCTCAAAGGTGCAGAGAGAGTGTTGAAAACAGGTAGCTTCGATTAGTTGGCCCTGTGCTGCACACGCTTGCATGTGTGTACCACGTACACCCATGTACCTATCTGTACACAAGCATTCCACACATTACCAGCGCCACAATACCAAACACTACACACGAGCACCGCTAACCTGCACTTGCACACACCTCTGTAATACAGATCCCCTCACATTTGAGTTGTGTGTCGCTCTGGCTGCCCCCGAGCCGTCCCATCCATTAGCCAGCTGCTGCAGTCGTCACTGGATGTCAGGTTCTCTCGGGAGAGCCAAGAGGAGGGGGGGAGTTGGGAGAGCCACAGTGAGGGGGAGAGCTGTGGGGGAGGCGGAGAGCCACGCGAGGGGAGCGCAGGGTTGACAAGGAAGGTGAGGTCATGGTGGTCAGCTCAGATGAGCCCCCCAACCTCATGGTGCCCCTCCAGTCAGCGGGCGACGGACTGAGGTCAGGAATTCACAGGAGTGAGTGGAACACTGGCAGCGAGTTGGTCCCATGTGCCTGTCTGCCCCACCCCCTCCATGGTCCCGCCTCTCACCTGTCTGCAACTGTCCTTGCGGCTGCCGTCTGGGTTTGTGACTGCTGCTGGTTACAACGTTGTTTGCTGCTGCTGTTGTCGCCGTTTCTGCTGCCAGTGGAAAGACTACTGCTTCAGCAGTTGCTGCTGCCTCTGCTGCATTGTGGGTATGTAGGCTGATTCGCTTCTTATCAATGACACTGGTGTCAACCACTTCACCTCCACAATGGAGTCGTTCAGCAGTCGAGCAAACATCACCTGCCACCCTTGGCCGACCACACCTCCGACCACCATCTCATGCTAGACGGATTTTGGACAGGCGTTGAAAATTCAGTGCCGTCAACTCCTCGGTGATCACAATCCCACTGTTTTTTAGTTTGCATCGATTTTTTCACCACCTCCTCCTTATCTTTTCTTGACACAAAACTTCACGATGACAGGTCTGTCCTTCATGGTCCTTATTGGGCCTACCAATCCTATGCACAGCCCGAAATCCCTGCCACCATCATTCCACCGACGCCCAGTTTTGAACAAAAGAGTTCCAGAACCTTCTTCTCCTCACAGTCTGCCACTGTCTCGTTTTCTTCCATCTCCAGTCAACCAATCACTCTCACCGACTCCCGTCCTGGTATGCTGCTCCAGTTCGTTGCGCAAGCTTCCTTTTGATCCCAAACAATGCTGCGAATTTATTATAATATCTTCTTCCTTGTCGCGACAGAGGCGGTGCAAAGCTTTATCTCAGAGTGTGTGAAGGTTATCGTTGTCTTTTTGCAGCGTAAATATGGCCCCCTTTAGGTTGTTCAATTCGTTCATCAAGTTTGGCTGGCAAAGTTGATTGACAAGTGTCCAATTTGCTGACGCAAATCGTCAAAACCTTTCTGCAATGTTCAAAAGGCGCACTTTCAGCCATTTTTTCTTCGCTATGATCAACAGTTCTTTTCACAGCAAACTGAAGTCTCGTTTGAGACAGAGACTTTGAATTCGAAACTTTTACTTCTCTTGCCTACAGACCGCGTCTCGCATTTGTCGGCCGTTAGCTAAGAAGACTCAGAATTTTTTTTTTATTATTAGTTCTTGGAAAATCCAGGCTCACCTGATCATTCTTCATGATTTGTCTAAATTCATTATCCATGCCTTCAAAGGGAAGGTCATCAGTATTTCTTTTTTAAGTTGACTTTAATACAAAAAGTTAAAAAAGGTGTTTTGTTGGGCTTTGTTTGTTTTGTTTTTCATCACTTCTGTCATAAGAATACCTAAGAGTTTTATACAACCAAAATGTTTTCTTTCCAGTTTGGCACATGTGTGTGCATCCCAAGCATGCCTTTGTACACACTCAGCTGGTGGCAGGGGACACAGCCACGCTAATTCATACGTAATACATTTACACACTTTATCGAACAAAATTAACCTCACCAAAGACAAACGATTCTTAAGACTCTAGGTGAGTGTAAAAGACGAAATGAATTTCAAAGTTTTAAATTTCCTTCTCCAAGCTCTGATTACAGACACACCACGTTGTGGCCAATATGTGGTGTCAATCTCTCCTGTTTGAGAAAGCCTTCTTCACAAGTAAAGTTTATAAAACTGCTGCTTTTGGGGGAAACAACAATAATGGGCAACATACGAACAAAAAAAAAATGAATCCCCTACCACAACAACTCAAAAAAGTGTCCTATGCAACTCTTACAATATTTGAGATGTTCCATGCCTTTCCACTTCAGGAATTCAACAAGCCCATCAGACCTGTAGTTATTTCTGCTCCTGGCCTTGATGACACCATAATAACTTCTAAACATAGTCTCAGGAAGGTGTTATCTTGGATCTTTTGAAAAAGTATAGTATCATCTGGACCACAGAGTCATTTCCATCCGCCTTGCTAGAAAACTGTTATTATTCCAATTTTAAAACTTGGTAAAATTGCTGACCAATACTATTAAGAAATGTCATTACAGCTGGCATTGTCGTTGTTGTTGTGTTTGTTGGTTGTTGTTGTTGTTGTTGTTTGTAAAATGAATGAACAAAAGGTCAACTCTTTGCTGATGTAGGACTGAAACTGACTGACGTTTTGACCACAGAACTGTGTAGTTTTACAAAGTTCCAGCTTTAATAGTTGCAAAATAGTTTGGGCAAATTGGTAACTAGACAAAGTAAATGAAACCAACGCTTTATTTGATGGTTGTCTTCAGGGTGTAAGGGAATTAATCTTAATGTTTTCTTTCTTACTCTCTGGGTACTCAACCAAAAAGAACAATAACTGTTATGAACACACAGACTCGGAATGAAGAGCAATCTGTCTTTGATGCACCGCGAATATTATAGAGTGATCTTTTTTCCTTATGACACATGCCGCCTTCAAATCGAACTTGAGGGAATGTTTGATCATCATCATGATCTCCAAGGCAAGTGACAATGGTTGGTACCAGCATTAGCTGATCCTTTTTCTTTTCCTTTTTTGTTTGTTTTTCTTGGTTTGTTTGTTTTTTTGTCATAGACTCAAGGTTTTGTCCTGTGGTTTCATACGAATCGTGTTAGCCAAATCATTAAGTCTGTTTTCTTAAAAAAAGCATGAAAAACAAATCAAACGAACTAAAACTGAAAATTATCTCTCTCTCTCTCTATTCGCTCTCTTCTCATATATATATATATAAATATAGTACATAAAAATCCAAACAAACAAGATAAAATATCCCAAATGTCAGGCTTTTATTTGTCTTCGTCAGGGGGAGATCCTGAACCCGAATCACTAATGAATACAGCAGAGAAAGGGCACCTTAATTAAAATGTTTTAACTTTAAAATAAAACGTTGAGTATAAACATTTCATCAACAGGAAAACATAAATTAGGATGGGAGTGAAGGGTGAGGGGGCCAAAGGGTGCGGATTGACAATAGGTCGACCATAATTTTGATTGCCACCACAGACCACGATCTTGACATATGCAACGTACGAGAGAGAGAGAGAGAGAGAGAGAGAGAGAGAGAGAGAGCGAGAGCGAGCAGGGGTGGTGGTGGGGGCATTCCACGTTCGGAGAAGCAGCAAAAGAAAAACTTCCACCAGGTCCCTGTTTCATTTGGGATGAAGAAGAAGGAGACCACGCACGAGAACCATTATTGTTCTGAGCTCGCGCCAATGTGTACATGCTCACAAACACCCAAACGCACGAGCGCCTGCGTAGAACGAACACACACACACACACACACACACACACACACACACACACAGAGGACGGGGCAATGGCGCGAATATTGTAGTTAAAGGGAGGAGGGAGTGGAAAGGGGGAAGTGGGGGGGCGAGGGGGGGGGGGGATGAAGGATACTACAGCTCCAGAAAAAGCACAGTGTTGGCCAAGATGCTCCATCCTGTAGTATAAACCAAAGCACATACCCAGCGCACTCCTGTCATACATAATCACTCACAATCCAGCTTACCCACCTCTACGTCAATGGCTACAGGAACTTCACCCCCTTCTACAATCCAGTCCTAGATTCCAAAGACCATTCCAGACCTATCTATTCTGGGGGAAAGAAACGGCAAGTCCTTAGGATATTTTCACATGCCTTCTGCACTTCCCACCCATCAGTTTGGACTCTTTCACCCCGGGTGCTTTCCGTGTGGTAGAAAATGTGTGATCTGCCAATTTGGTGTCTGTGTGTAACTGCATGCGCCTTTGATTATTTTGGGAAATGAGTGCACATCTATATTGACACTTGATATACCTGTATCAACCAACCGATGCACATCCACCAGGGTACACACGTCTACAGTATACACTGGAGTCCATGAGAGATATAGGCTTATATCAGTTGATGCATGTTTTAATCGTTCATATCCGTTTTAGGAAAGGCCCAGCATGAGTCTGCCCCAATCTCCAAGACTCTTCGCAGAGCTGGCCTTGAGATTACTCTAACATTTGTTTGGTTTGCGATGTTTCTTGCTTTTTGTTCAAGATTGGATGTGCGGCCACGTCCACTCTTGACGTTCAAAATGAAAGATGGTCTATGCTATAATGGTTTTGCACTTGTTTGTTGAGGTGATTCTTTAGACTTCTTATCACATCAGATCGGCCAAGCTGTAATCCTGATCTTATTGTGTTTTCCTCACCTGCCTGTGTGTCTACTCTCTCATTGACTGTAACACCTGCGTGCCCATGGTATACATTCATATGAGTCTCTTCAATGGAAGGTTTGCGCAACACTTCATGCCAAGCAGACCTTCCCATTCCACTCTCCATTTTTCAAAGTAGGTACATGGAGTCAGTCAGAATTGTGGCTTGTTGAGTTTTAAACAAGTCTGTAAATAATAGCCAGTGGAGTGCTTGAATCACTGCTTGTTAGACTTAAAGTTATTAAACTGTATGCACCATTGTCCTCCTGAATAGTTTGGTCAGTTTGCGTCACAGTCTATCCCCAGCCTGACGTATCTTTGGTGACGAAACTGTCAGTGCATATAAGAATATGTAATTTTGTGCCAAGGTTTTCTACCTGCATCTGTTTTTCTGCATTGGTTTTGCCTTATGACCATTCTTGACAGTGTCTTTTAAGTCTGGAGCGATGGACATTTTGTTGGGGTGTGTTTGGAATGATCCTGATCCTTTTCCCATTCGTTTGGTTTTCTTTGAGTTCTGCTAACTGGCACGCAAACTGTATATATTGTTTTACTGCCTGTCCCATCCACGATTTTTCTTGTTTCCTTGACTGCCACGTGTAGTGGGTTTTGGAAATGTTCAAGCGCTCTGAAATATGCCTTCACTTCTTCTAGCTTGTCTGAACTGCATTGAAGGAAGGGCAAGCAGGTATCGCATAGTTTTAACTGGTGTATCCTTCATGGTTTCCCAAGATCAATCTCGTTGCTGTAATTTGATTTCTTTTCTAATTTAAGAAGATTGCCCTTGGACAGTGTGTTGTAAACCCTAATCCATAATCAATGACGCTGAATATATATAGAAATGGCGCTGGTCCGTACCTTCAGCTGCCATTGCTTTCATGACAGACAGCATTTAAGAACAACGTCTTCAATATGCTTTCTAAAGGTCTGCATTCTGTCAAAGCCTGCTGCTGAAATGCTCTCGTTCTGTCTTGAGCATCCTTTGATGTTTTTGTTGATCAGACAGTCATCTGCTAGTGTCAGCACTCGAGCAATCCCGTTTCTTTTTAGGTCTTCAAGGGCTTTTGTGTAAACATTGTATGAAATAGGGGAGACAGGAGAATCCTGTAGGAGAGTTTATGAGGTCAGACGTCCAGTCTCCAAATCGTAGGATGACAGTTCCCTTCTGAAGTGTTGCTGCTATCCATCGAGTAAGTGTCCTGCTGACTTCACAATCAAGGAGTAATTCCACAAACAGTAAGAACTGGACCTTGTTATATACATCTTCCAGGTCTATTGCAATCGTCGGCTTTTCTTTCTCTCTTTGGAATCCTTCGAATACTTCATCCAGTCCAGGTGCTGTTACTTCTTAGTCAATGCCAGTCTGAGCTAAATGTTGATTTAATTTGGTCGAAGTGTTTCTGCACTTATGCCTGCTGTGAAGTTTGGTCCAATGCGTGCAAAGTCGATGACACTGTTAGTGTCACCATGCACACTATATGTATTGGAGATGATGTTGTCAGTGCACTGAGAAGTACTTCATCCAGCATCTCTTTCAGCGCATTTCCTTGAAGATTGGTATGATGCTGATCCCATATGACACTCAAAGCTCCACAGATGTTGAAGCTGCCACCTGTAGAACAGACACAATCTGTGTATTTTTTTCAGTATCTGTCTGATTGGACAATTTCCAGTCATGGGTCAAGAGCTCTTTCTGTCCCGTTCATCAGTAGAAAGAAACTTTAGGATCTGTACAAAAAAGAAGACAACCCCCAAACAAAACAAAACACTGATCTTAGAGAAAGCTTTTCCTACTATTCCAACAGACTGACGGTGGCGAGGAGGGGGTGGGGTGGGTGGAGGGTGGTTGTCACACTGTGCACAAATGCATGCACGCACTCAGCTCAGCTTTCACTCTGTGGACACGCAGTCACTCCAAACAACCATAAGGCGCACTACACTAACTCTTCTTCTCCTCCTCTCAGGGAAATAATGTACTAAACGATAATCAACTTTTCCAGCATATACAACAGGTTTGCTTTCCAAGAATTATCTTCCATTCAGCCTCTCCAGTGGAGGTACAAACATTTCACAGATCCACTAGCTGGGACCAAATTTCATCTCATTTTACATAGCAATTTACAAGTACATCTTTTACCAGTTTCTCCTCCTCAATGGAGAAACAGTTTATACACTTTCCAAAGAAGATTCAAAGATGGCATAAAATACAGGAACAATAACTGCGTTCCGACCCAGGAGGACAATCAAAAATCATAGTGGGTCAACATGACAAATGCTTTCAAAGTTCTCTCACGACTGCCGCAGTCGTTGTCCTCTTCTACTACGTTCTCCAACTCTGGAGACAATTAGGTGCTGCCACAGCACTGGAGCCCAAATACTTGTTGTTGCGACCGCCACAGTCGCCTATCCAATTACTGGTGCTGCCACAGCACCGGGAAGGGCTGAAATACGAATAAAGTCCGTGTAAGTAATCTATTTCAAAATCTGAATAATGATAAATCATTTTCCTTTTTTTTTCCTTTTCTTTACTCTCTCTCTTTTCTCTCCCCATCTGTCTGTACCTCACCTGGTAATGGTAGATTGCAGATTAATCTCGTTCTGTGGTTCCAAACAACCTGTCTGGTCAGTGTCCCCAAGCCATCTCCTTCCTATACCTTATTTTTCCTTCCTGTGCTCTTCCTGAGTACATATTCAGTGAGTACCCATCTAACTCTACGCATTATCAGCCCTTGGTTACTTGACCAACGGACAACGTCCGTCGATTTTCCTGAGTGATTCAACCAATAATCACCCTACGTCTATTTTACGGAGCGATTTTCGTAGCCACCAGCGACACCAATCACACTGATCAGGCCACGTAAATTGTCCTTTCTTTTACCTTTCCTTTTCCCGACTTAGGGAAATGCTTTATATCACATAAGGGCGTACGCCACATGACAGTGACAGTGGTGGTGTCTGAATTTAGTTTACATGCTCCGAAATACGTTCCTAACCAAGGCAGACAACCCCAACTGAGACTCTTGAGAACAAGAACATTCTGTTTTCCAAACAAATGAAATACTTGCCTCAGTGTTCATGATTTTGTTGTAATTGATGGTGATGATGATAATCACCGTTATCATAATCATCACCATCAATAACAACAAAGTCATAAATACATCGTACAAAATAGCAGATATTATCAGAATGTTATCTGTTAACATCTCTTAGAATTGTACATCTATTCCCCACTAAAACAAACATTCACATTTGTTTACATGCATATGCTTTGATTTTCATTGTATGGATTAACTTCCAGATGCCTTTGTAGATATATTTTTGTTCCGTTATGTAAAAACACCTTACAAAATGGAAAATTCTGCCAATTCAATCAAGTGATCATCTTGTCATAGTGATTCACAAAAAAAGTCATTGAGAAAATGTAATGGATAACAATTTCAAAGCTGAAAAGATATTCCAGGCTATGTTTTTATAGTCAATCAGTGTGAGAGTCTAGCCATTTGAGAAGTTTTTCTTCTTCTTCACTTTTCCTCCTTTTTTCAGATAAAGTATTGAACGTGTACATGAAAGGATTCAAAGCAGAGTTTAAAGGTAAGACAAATATGGCCAGAGCCACATTGACCTCTCCAGGAATGGGAGTATCAGCCAGGGCCAGCATTCCACACAGTCCAATGGGAAACCAGCACATGAAATCTGTTACTGCAATGGAGATCAGCCGCCGAGCTATTGTCACATCTCGTGACACTTTAGTGGACTTGACGTTCAGTGTATTGTCCTTTACTGTCCAAAAGATGCAAGCCTGACCGGCAGAAATAAACACAAATAAAACGAAATTAACCACATTAAAACAATAAAGGAATATGTTTTCCCCTGGAAATCTGTTCTTGTAACTGGTAAAGGTATGCAGATACCTGTCTGGCTGTAAAATTCCCAGTGCAAAGTCACTGGAAGCAAAGGCACCAAGGCCAACAGCCACCCAGTGAACCAAGTCAACAAACTAACCACTGCTGCTGATGTCTGTCAAATCTCATTGTGCTGAAAGGAAAACGGAGAACAAGAAAGCGATCGAGTGTAATGAGCCAGATGATAAAAGCTGATACCTCACTTGACAGTAGAGACAAAAACCCGGCTGTTTTACAGGTTACACTGTTTTTCCATGTGTCATCATGGTACATATATTGTCCTCGGTACCTTTCATCAGCTATTCCAATAATTGTAATGTAGACCCCCATCAGAAAGTCAGCTATGGTGAGGTTGGTGACAAACACACTGAAGCCAGTTGATAATGTCATTTCTTTGCAAACAAACGTACACAACAGCAGAAAACGTTACCAATTACAGACAAGACAGCAATTAGCCAGAGGAACACTCTGTATGTCCATGACTGTAATAATCCTCACAAGAGGAAATTTCATCATGTGGGGCAATGCAAGATAAATCCATAAAGTTGTATGAGATTATTTGCTTGCAACACAATTTGTAGTTTTCTGTAGCTATAAAGCGCAGTGCAGAAAGAGTTTTCATGATATTGTGTGGAATATTTTCACAGGGCTACCAACCATGTAGAGCTCAGTTAACTGTGACGTGAACATGGACTGAGCAGAACTAATTGTATGAATGGAAGTGAAGCTCAAATTCAGTTTTGCTATTCCTGGAAACAGTGAAAGAATCGTGAGGTCGAAGACGGTCAGGCCTGTGAAGGACAGATCCAGCACAGTCAATGCACTTGGCTGGTTGACAGATGAAAGATCAAACTGGATATAGGTCAGAGGATTGTTGCACAGGGAAAGGACTTGCAGATTTTCTAAACCAAGAAAGGAAGTCAGGCTGACGTGCTGCAACTTATTATAACTGAGATCAAGGAGCTTCAAATTCATTAGTTTCACATTGTGCATGTAGTGTATAGAACTATGTGATAAAATCACACCAGTAAGCATGGGATTGTTAGACACACTTGACAGTGACATGTTAGCACCTGCAGCATCCAAGTAACGAAGTTGGGGAAAGGAAGCTGTAGAAAACGGTTGCGGACACAAAAATGTGTGACCTTGACACAGACAGTTCAAAGGACATGTGATGTCACATACCAGTTCATCGTCGTTCATAGGGCAGTGAGACCAGTCATCACATATGTGATCGTGGTGTACACATATTGCTGAAAGTCTGCATTTGAAGAAGCCTGGACATTTCATTTCTTCACATAATTGTTCGTCCTGATGGTCAGTGCAGTCATACATTCCATTGCATCGTGTGTAGACAGGCAGGCAGTCATTTACGTCTCCAGGACATCGGAAGTGAGTGTCAGGACAGGACTCATTGGAGTTCATTGGGGTGGAGATGAAGCTTCTGATCTCATCAAAATTAACCAGAACAGGAGATGGGACAAAATGTTTACGTCCGTCGTTTGTTTTCTTAAATACCAAACAATTCTGCTCATCTGATTTGTCCTGACAGTGGATCAAGTAATCACAGACATGTTCTACAGACAAACACTGCCCATTTGCACACCTGAACATGTTGGCACATGGGGGATGTTTGCAGAAGGACTCATCGCTCTCATCAAAACAATCATTTATGAAGTCACACATCAGAGTATATGAGAAGGCCAATAACTGATCATTACATATAAATGTTGGGATTATCGAGACTTGATGCTCATCTTCAACTTTTTCAGTATATGATAACTGATCTGAAAAAGCACAAGGAGACGTAGATTGCTGATCACACGTGTTATACTGGTTAGAACCACAGAGAAAAAATGTGTGTGTCACATGACCATCACGGCACTCTGTCATAAATTGCCATCCCGTGGGAAACGTTAAGTCTGTGAACGTCAGATGAATCGTCTTTGCATTGTAAACAGCTTTCTCTGTATTGTTTGTTTCCTGTGAACTGACAGATGATTGCTGCACCATGAAACGGTTCATGTACACAAGAGAGCCATTCTATTGAAATAATTTCATTTCTATCATCCAGTTGATAGAATAGTGCCCTTGAGCATTTTTGAAGTGAAACTGAGGGAAGCATGATGATTGAAAGAATGGTGTAGAGCTATTTTTGTCTAAGGTGATAACGCTTGACACATACATATTTGGCAATGACATATCTTCAATATATAAACCGGAAGAATGTTAGACAGCCGGCACGCACACATATTTTTGTTTTCTTCATAACTGCGGTCACTGAGTCTATGACACATAGTGGCAGACCGAGCTTACCTCCCAGTGAATTACAGTGGTTATTGGCCCTCAGGTTCATGTCTGTCTTGTCACGGACCACTCCACGCAGATCCTCAACAAGCAAGAAGCAGCTGTTACACATTGCTATCCTTCCCTGGCATTCAGGACTGCTGTAGGGACAGGAACCTGTTTCATCCCGCCCATCCTCACACTCTGTCTTCAGGTTACAGGCCATGTGGTGACGAAAGCTGGCGTAATCTTTTACAGAACAGTTCCACAGAGCGTTAGATAACAGTACAGGCTTCTTATCATCAGGAAAGAATGAAATGAAAAGTTTGAAGCAGCCTGTATGTATGGCGGCAAGTACTGCAAGACACTGAAACAGAGATTTTTGTGGTGGTTTGTACTGCTGCGCAAAGTCTGAGTGATCATCATGCATTCTGTTCAAAAGACGTATTTCATTTTCTGTGTAATGACCATCAGGATGTCTCTTGCCCTTGAAATAACCAGTAAGAATAACGTGATTCCTATATCCTACAGTCTGCCTGAACGAGGTCATGATCACATTTTTAGCTGGAACATTTACACTCATTTGCATAGGACAACGATTCACATCACTTTTATTTGTACTTCTTGTAGTAATGTATCCAGATGAAGGCGAGGTCATCACGAGAACAGGAGACTGTGCTTGTTATGATAAAGGAGACTGTGCTTGTTATGATAAATGACGATCGATGCTGTGATTATTTGATGGAAACATAATAATTATGGCAAGAACAGGTTTGCTGTGCTTGTTATGATAAATGACGATCGATTGTGATTATTTGATGGAAACATAATAATTATGGGCTCTTATTAATTAAAGAACAGCAAAGCATAAATGGTCAACATGAAATGTTAACATGTAATCATTGTCCCATAGATAACAGGTCGTATGTAAACATTTGGGAGGTCATGGATCTTGAAAGATCTGTATTTAATCATATTTAACACGCTGCTGTCATAAATTTCAGTACGTCCTCCCTTTGCGCTCTGTGTCAGAAGGATGCCCAAAGCAGGTATGCTGAGTGCACCTAATACTCAGTGGATAAAATTTTTCTTGTCAAATTCATGTACTGTCTTGTGGCATGGCATTCATATGCCTTAATTGCCACAAAAACATGTAGTAACTTGGTCTGAAGCAAATGTTCTTAATGTCTGGCTATTTCAGTCGGGGTTTAATGTCTATCCTTGTTGTTGTGGAAATGTTGCGATATTGCTTAAGGGTCTTTGCTGATGTGAACATCAGGTCTGGCTTACAATCTGCGTCTTTGCAAATCGGACGTGCAATTGCATTCATGCAGCAATTAAACACTGCATTTCCTTGGGGACTGAGAAAGGTTTGCTCCTCTCCAACGTGATTGATAACATGGAATGCAGTCTGTACATTAATCACAATCGACGTATTTAGATTTCAATGCACAATAGTAATGGCAATACAAATAAAAAAAAAACCTTCATAGCATTTTTTCAACGTCAAACATATCGTTGGTATTATCATCTGGCCAGATGTCACACACACACACACACACACACACACACACACACACACACACACACACACGCACACACACAGAGATGCGCGCGCATGCACTCAAACACACACACACACACACACACACACACACACGCGCGCGCGCGTGCGCGCGCGCACACACATGTAAGCACATACGCACACACGTAACAGGCGGCAGGTCATGTAGCCAAAGACATCATTTGCCATAGAAGTTGGCATGTGTTGCTGGCAATGAAAGTATGCCTAGCGAGATTGTATGCTGCAGTATCCTCTCATAAATCCATTCAGACGTTCGTGATTCATCACCATGGCTACCCTCTGTCCTGGCCAGCAGTATTGTTGTTAGTGTTACAATCTTTTATTGTTTTAAATCTTGGAGTCGACCTCCCCCAATCCCAAGCCTTTCATACAGTACCGAGGAGATGAATGGCTGTTGGGTTAAACAGTCTCGAATCATATGCAGTCTGGTCCTAGGGCGACCCCAGGCTGATGGACTTCATATGTGCAGGCGTTCCCTACATATATGGTCATCCATTGCCCTTCCCTGATACGAAGCTCTGTCAGGGCGATCGCTTATGACCCCTCAACACTAAGAATACCTTTTTATGGGTCCTCAAAATACTTTGTCTCGCTTGCACCTTGGGGATCTTCTGGTGCAGGCTTTGTGACTTAAAACTGGATCCCCACAAAACAATAGTCGGCGTAGTAAAGAGGTGGGAGAAGAAGAAAGATAGGAAGAAATATAACAAAAGCTGAAAAGACTATCCAAGAAATATTTCAGGATTTGTACCTGGAACTGCTGCAGTGCCAGAAAGAGGATCTGAACAACTGAAAAACTAGCATATGACTTTGATGTTCTGTGTCTACAAGAAATTAGATTTTCTACCCACAGACCATTACAACTGGATGAATTCATAATACTTCAAAAGCATGATGGACGAGGACTAGCTATATAATAAAAAAAAAAAAAAACTTGAAAAACAAACTGTCCAGGATAGACTTGGAAAAATGGAGTAGCAGCACACGTGAGCTAATGGGTGTGAGGCTAGAAAGACCGGATGGTAATCAGAAAAGCCTTGTAGTCATCAATGCATATATACATCCAGGTACGCACACATCAAAAACGGATTGGACCTTTCTGGAGGAAATAGAACATGACTTTGGAGACTCTGTCATACTATGTGGAGATCTTAATGCACGCTCAAAATTGTGGGATCAACATGGTACCTGTCCTCAAAGAATTGCACTGGAAGCGATGTTGGATGAAGTACTTCTTAGTGCACTGACATCATCATCCCCAAAACATACAGGGAGGCAGGGTGACACTGACAGTGTCATTGACTTTGCACTCACTGGACCAAAATTCACTGCAGGTATGAGTGCGGAAACACTTCTTCATCATGGAAGTGACCATTTCCCTGTTGTGTTCAGTTTACAGAAACCATCAAAAGTTACACAAACAAAACAAAAGGACCCTTTTCAATACAACAACAATGAAGGGAATATCACAGGAATGAATGTTAAGGAGTAGAAGATGCAAAAGAAACAATGCTACAACCAAACAAATCGTCCAACCCCTTTGGTGGAATATAGACACACAAAAACAGCCTGGAAAGAGAAACGCAAGTCTGTAAGAAGTTGGCAGAGAGAAAGAAGAAGACTTTGCCCTGATCTAGCTATTAAAACAGACATGAATCAGAAGACTGAACAATTCGGAAGAGTAGCTGAAGAAGCAAAAGATACCAAGTGGCAACAGTTTTGTCTGTCACTTAATTATGACACAATACTGACTCAGTTCTGGCACTTCTATGATCGCATGGAAGGAAAAAAAAAAACAAAACAAAACGCAACCCATATATCTTAGACGCTGATGGGATCACAAAACTGAAGACAAATTTAGAGAAAGGGTCGGCTCTACTCAAACGTTTCATAGAACAGAGTGATCAAAGAAATCTGGAGGAAAGGAAGAGATATTTGGCCAAGTTAAACCAACACCTAGCTCAGACTGGCATTGATGATGAAATCACAGCATCTGAACTGGATGACGCAATAGCTCGATGCACTAAGGTAGTGCTCCAGGACCAGACGAAGTACGGTATGCAGATAACAAACAGCTCTCAGAAGAGGAGAGAGCCAAACTCTTCAGTGTCCACTAGGAGAGTTTTGATAGAGGCTATGTCCCAGAAGACTGGACACACAGCTACCTGAAAGATTTACCAATGCCAGGAAAAGATCATCATCAGCTAAATGGCTACCGCATAATCACTACGCAAAATATAGCAGGAAAGCTCATGGAACGAATCATAGCAAGAAAACTCGCAAGAGATCTTGAAAGTCGACAAATCCTCCCATCAAATCAAGGAGGCTACAGAACAGGTAAAAGTACATGGGAAAATGCGGCCGCCTTTTGCCTATGAAGTGTACGAAGGATTCCAAAAAAAAAAAACACTAGCTGTTGCAATAGATCTGGAAGATGCATACAACAAAGGCCAGTTCTCGCTTCTCATGGAACTGCTCCTTGACTATGGAGTCAGTAAGACACTTACACGATGGATAGCAGCAGCACTTCGGGAGCGAACCGTCATTCTACGATTTGGAGATTGGACTTCTGAACTTCATAAACTTTCTATGGGATTACCTCAAGGTTCTCCTCTCTTTCCCCTGTTCTGTACAATGTCTACACAAAAGGCTTAGCAGACTTCAACAGAAACGGAATTGCTCGAGTGATGACATTTACAGATGACGGCCTGATCTACAAAACATGCAAAGAATGCTGAAGAAAGAACGAAAGCAGTTCAGCAACAATTGAACAACATTGCTCAGTAGTGTCAAGAAACTGGATCATCCATCAACCCTACAAAAGGTCCAGACATTAGTCTGCACTCTCAACAACAAGACATCAGGACAAGCACCCTCACCAGTTTCCTTCAGTGGAATACCAGTTGAATCAACTAACAACCTACGCTATTTGGGTGTAGGCTTTGACAGAATGCTAACCTTTAGAAAGCATTTTGAGAATATTGTTCTTAAATGCAAAAAAAAGGCTTATCTGCCATGAA